>VOQJ01016559.1:0-14609 GCA_015052665.1 Apistogramma diplotaenia | reverse complement strand
ATCCATGTGGACTGTACGGCCTTCAGCACAAAAATGACTCGGCACTATTTACTGATAATGTAGTCTGACTAAAAGCACACAGAGGAGAAGGGTGGAGAAGGAAACTCACCCGGAGTCTGAGCTGTTCCCACAGAGGAGAGCATCCAACTGGCCCGGCAGGAAGTAGAAGTTGGCTAAAAAAAAAAAAGCAGCCAAACTGAGTCATTTCGTTTACATTGTGTCACTGTTTACTTAACTCAATCCATTCAGACCGATTTTTGACTTCAGCTTCTTCATTTTGATTTCAGTTCATCCCTTTTGCACAATAAATGCCAAAATGACATGTTGGTTTCTCATTCAAGCATATGGGCTGACTCATACGCCGACCTCCGTGCCAGGTCACCGTTGGTGATGCCTTGCCTCTACTTACTGTCATTCGTGATGTATTCGTCCCAGTCAAAGCCCTTACTGCCATTGGCTAGGTAACTCTCGTTGAGGTTGATTGGCCAGATCACACACTTGTGGCGCAGGTTGCCCATGAAGAGCTGGAGACCAATGAGGGCAAAGACGCTCAAGCAGAAGACAGTCAGGATCATCACATCCGAAAGCTTCTTCACAGACTGGATCAGGGCGCCCACAATGGTCTTCAGGCCTGGAGGCCAGCCACAGACACACATGCACACACACATACACACACACACACACACACACACACACACACACGTGCGCGCACACACACACATACACAAACCACACAGGTGATGCAGGAGCTCCTAATGTCCCAAGTGTTAATCTCTGGAGTGTCAGTTTATACTAGAGATCATCTTTTACATCTAAAAGCCAGTAAATTCCTGCATTTTAAGAGATTCATAAAAATCTAGCATTGGAACACCTTCACACTGAGTTTAATTATTTAAATGAACATACGTTCAGAAAATAAGTACTCTATTGACTTCAATATCCAACTAAATGTTAATTTGGGATATTTTAATAAATTCAGGGGACATTTTATGAATAAAAATCTGAACTGGCAAATTACTGTAAATTTTAGATATGGGTAGTAATACATTTTGGACAAAACTGACAGATTACATAGAGAACATCTCTAGAAACAACAAACAGGAAATATTCAGGAGCCTTCCCACTCTTTTTCAGATTCCTACTGGTGGAAAATATTGCAAAGAAAGATGCCAAATAATGAGCTCTTCAACAGAAGAAATTTGCATTTCACTGCCAATGGTGGATGATGTAAGACAAAAAAAGGAGGGGGAAGACTTTAGATAAGTGAGAGGAAATCCATAAGGAAAAGAGCACAGCAGCACAACGAGAGGCCATGAAAGGGACAGAGGCACAGGCAAGGGGGGCATTAAACCACATGCAGGTCATTTAAACTCCAAGGCTGAACAGAAGCAATTCAATGCCAGTGCCGTGTGGGCACTTTCTTGAACTGTCTTGTGTAAGGTGTCATTAGGAAAGCACTGACTCCCCATACCGCGACCCTGTAGTCTGTCTCATCCAGTCTCACTGACGACAAAATGGCTTCACCTTCCATACAGGCATCATCTGGCAGCATTCACACGGATCCACCAGGAACTCAAACATGGAAGCAGGATGACCCACACCCCCTCTTCTTGTTCAACAACTACACATACAGCAGGTTTTACCTGCTAGAATCTTTCGATAAATTATGCTGTTAATTCAGATTTTCAAATAATCTCACGAAAAGCTCCATTAGCTTGGCGGAGTCAATCCAGACAAGTAAGGAGCTACTAATATTTAAAGGGGACCTGTTATGATTTTCCTTTTTTCCTTATACAGTATACTGTTTACAGTAGTGGATGAGTCAGTTTCTGAGGCACACAGCTTTGGCTGCGTGCACAGAAGCTCCATCCACCTGTTAGTTACCTTCTGTTTGTAAGGGACAGCCAATCAGGAGAAAGCTAGTGTAAAGGGAGGAGCTGCAACAGCTTGTTTCACTCAGGGGCTGCACCAAGGCCCGATACAAGATGGAAATTGGTACGGCCTGGTTTGAACTATGAATCATACCAGTATACTCCAGTAGAATTAAAGCAAAGAGCTGTAAACCAGCCTCATTGGTCCACTTTAAATCAGCACACCTCTTCTTAATTAGAAAAAACAACAGACCCAATGTGTTGTAGAAAATATGCCCTCTCTTCCACATGGCTTACTGTTTGCTTTACTAAATAAAAACAATAAAAGCTAATTTTTCATTACTTCTGTACCACTGTTTGTTTGTTTTTTAAAGTAGTCCAGAATTTGGGGGAAATATGTTATTAATTTTGTGGTTGAGCTCCAGATAAGAAGATCAATACATACTGCCAACCAGTATTTCTTGTACAGATTTTTAAAAAGTGTGTAAAATCAGCAGCCTGTTGTCTTTGGACAGAGCCGGGAAAGCCGTTTGCAGTCTTTAAGGAAACCGGACGCTCACGGTAAACTTTCTGCACTGGCATGAGATGCTGGAAATATTCTCATCCAACTATGAGCCCTGAAAACATATTTCCCAAAATGCCAAAATAAAATTGTCTGCACTTGAAGAAGATTTATATGAATGTGTAATCTGAAAAAGAAGGCAATCTATAGAGACTGTTTTACAACTTCTGTTCAACACCCTCCATCACTAGATGAAGAGATGTGTTAATGTCCCATCTGTATTCCCAACATCTATTATTTTTTTATTTGTTTTTGTTTTTTTGGGTGTGGTATATCAGTCAACGAGGTCGTTAAAAAAACAAAAGATAAAAACAGAGAAACAAAATCAATCAACAAACTAAAAAACAAAAATAGGGCAAATCAAACTTTCAATGCCATTTATCAGCCAAGCTCTTGGTAGGCTAATATTATAAAAGCAAGTGACCGAAAAGCATCATGCAGCATAAGAGATATGTTCACAAACTAGGCTTGGCAGTCTTCATACATAAATAATAGGTATATTCTGTAGGATCTTTAAGAGCTATACCTTTTCTCATTAAAGACACCTCTACCAGGTTTGTTTTGGACTCTGTTACCAGGGATCCTCTCCAATTTCCAATTAAGAATAACTACAGGGATTAAGGGAAAATTTAAGAGGCCATGTCCGATTTTTATCTCATAAAAACATGCATATTTTCCTGATTTTTCCTTAAGTTCTAGCAACAAATTTATATGCCATTGATTACTTATTCCAAAAGCAAGTGAAAGGAGGGGTTAAAGCTATTTCCTTAAAGAAAAAAGCTGCCTTGGAAACGAGCCTCATAATGAGAGCGCTACTGGGGCAGAAGAGAGTGCAGACACTTTGGAGGGCCCTAGAGGAGACTGCAAAGCCTATCAAAAATGTATTAGTACCATTTTTGATAATTTTGGAGGAAAAATAAATCAAAAAATGGTTTTCTCCAATTTTTTTTTATATATATTGCTTAAATCATAATCGTCATTATAATAATAGTGAGTAGAAAAGAAAGGGTGAGAGGATCAGCCTTAGTGTTTAAACTGAGTCTCACCTGGAATGACAGAGATAGTTTTCAATGCTCGGAGAACTCTGAATGTTCTCAGCGCAGATACATTGCCCAGGTCCACAAACTCTGTTATATATCTGAAATAGGGGAAGGATCACACACAGAACAAACACGATGACAAAAACCACACACGCCAAGAGCACAACACCACCGAACCAGGAGGAAAACGATGCCACTCACAGAGCCTGTCCACTGAGGAGAAGGGTGGAAGGTAAAAGGAAAGAAAGACACACACACCTAACACCGACCCCGCCCCACCGCCCCCCCGCCCCATCCTGTCTTACCTGGAATTACAGAAATAGTTTTCAATGCCCTCAACACCCTGAACGTGCGCAGAGCTGAGACATTGCCTAGGTTTACAAACTCTGTTATATACCTGCAGGATCAAACCACAGTTACAACAGCTCGTTATTTACACGCAGAGATCAGGTGAAAAGAAAAATTCTGACACAGATGGGAGTTTGTGAGAGTGATGCAAACAATGAAGTTCTGCATATTTTGGGGGGGGGGTGCATCTTCTCATGTGGAAACAGATAAAGCTAGGTGACTGATAGTTGCTGGGGAGATACTGGACATTAAATTGGTTTATCAGGAGACCTGACGACTGAGAGAGAAAATGTGGATGAGAAGAATTGGATGGAAAAAGGGGGATGAATCAGACTGAATGGGGCTGAGGTGTGGGTGTTGTCAGGGAGGCTGCGCAGTGTTGGATGGACATCTTCCGATTCCCAAAGAGAAGGACCAGAGAAGTCTCGGCTCAAATGCGGAAGCATAAAAGACGGGTTATCAGATAGGAAACGTGACAAAAAAGATAACTAAAACATCGGTTTCTTGACTCAATCGCTGCGACGAAATGCTAGAATATGTGTACAACTGTCTTGTTGATTCAGAGTACAATCACAATTAAAATACTTACGCCATCGAAATGACCATGAAATCCAGCCAGTTCCATGGATCTCTTAGGAATGTAAACCCATCTATACAGAAGCCTCGCGCAGTGATCTTTACAAGAGACTCAAACGTATAAATTCCCGTGAACGTGTACCTGAAAGACAAAAGCGTTGACAGAATCAGTTCACGGCACTGGATCAAAGCTGCTCGTTTCTAAGTGTCTGCACCCTCATTAACTGTTAAATCACTCAGCCAGCATTAGATACAATTAGAATCATAAAAAAATCGTATTCACTGTATATTATCTTTAAATAAGCAAACGTCACAGAAACTATAAACCACTGTTGCATCAGTACATTTGACCCCTTAACACTTATTGCAGTGTTAATGTTTAAAGGCTCTTCTAATCAGCTGGATGAAGCGGTTGGGGGAGTAACAGCTGAGCTGGCCTGTGTATTCATCCACTTTAAGGATGTACCAGATTTTTCATTTGGCCACACTTCAGGTTTTTGCTCTCACACTAAAAGGTTTATCTGGGTTACTAAGCCTAAAGATTGTGTCCTTCACTTTCACAGACATCCTTTTTGACTTCATATTGATTAAACAGCCACCAAAGGTTGGTTTTAGATATTTTAGCTCCTTCCTTTGTCATTAAACTTGAGTTAAAGCTTAAACTTTCATTGCATATGGACTGCTCCACTTAAAATCCACTGTGATAGTGTGCAGAGGTAAAAATACAAGCACACCAAAATGAGCACTTTTGTTCCTGTATAGCACCATAAATGCTGTCTTCCCCATCAGATCTTGATTTTGCATGGAAAACATTTTTTTCATTCAGAGAGTTTGAAGAGATTTTAATTATTTTAATTCCTGCAGAACAGCTACAGTATAAATGAGTTTTTCTAAATATCAACAATGAAATGC
This sequence comes from Apistogramma diplotaenia, assembly GCA_015052665.1. Classification (NCBI taxonomy): domain Eukaryota; kingdom Metazoa; phylum Chordata; class Actinopteri; order Cichliformes; family Cichlidae; genus Apistogramma; species Apistogramma diplotaenia. Next base: position 9,300 of record VOQJ01016559.1, on the reverse strand, counting down.
CAGTTTACAAACTGTTACCACACATTTACATAAAACTATGTGAAAACAGAAAAATTGTACTTACTCTACTTGTTTTGACCACTCAGGGGGATCACTAAAGGTCATGAATATACAGTTGGTCAAAATAGTACACATAATGATCATGCTGAAAAGAGTGAGGAGCATGTTAAGGAAAACAGGGATCGTAGAGGCAATCACAAACATCATCAAAACTCAATGAAATTGTAAAACACAACAATAAAAAGCTACAGTTCCTACAACGTGGTTAAATGTGCTCATCACCACAGAGGCAATGAAATATTTCAACAGTATATATTTAGGGGAATCATAAACTATGGTAGATTTTAAAGGTGCAAAGCTTTCAGTTCAGACACTCAAAGAAAACAAGGGAAACTTCAGTTTGCCTTAAAGGCCAGCAGACGTCGGTAATAGCTGCGCTTTGCAGCTTCGTGGCAGGAAATCAGTAAATGTTGGCCAGTATTTCTGCACAGCAATGGGTCGCAGTCAAAGAGGCCTACACGATCAACAGATGTAGATTTACTGTGGTGGCAGGTGGACAAAGTAAAAATGTGCTCACATAAATGTATATTTACAACCATGTTACTGCATTTGGTTTATCTGACATGGATTGTCAAAGTAATTGTCCAAGCACAACCCCTAAAAGTGTGAAAATAATCCATTGAAGCTTAAACTGGAAAAATATGGAGGGAATCTCCTGACTTTTGGTATTTGTTAATTTGGTAAAAAAAAACTATCACAACTTGCCTGATGAGGCTTTGATGGGTTTGTTTAGTAAGACTTTGGCTGTGAGTCAACTGCAGCTTTTTTATAGTAACGCTTGCACTGATTTTGCTAAATCTTGCCTCTAGCATAAAGCCTCCAATACAATAATATTTTGAAAAAGACTGAAACTAACAGTGAAACTTTGAGCTAAAACTAAACATTTTCCAACAATAAACTGAAACTAAAGAAAACCGACTCTGGAAACTAAACTGAGGTCCAAATATAAGGTCGAAACAAAATAGAAACTAATTAGAAAACATGAAACTGTGGTTGACTCTCAGAGAGCCATATTAATGTTCAGCTCTGAGGTCGCCTCCTTTGGAATAAAGAGGGGTTCAGCCTTCTTGATTCTTAGATAATGCACTGATAATGTGCTTACTGAGGAGGTCTGGCTTGGCTTACTGTTAAGGATGACTCATCATTTGTGCTAGCCTTTCCCTTCAGTGATAAAATGGCTACTGCATGGCGTCCTGTGTGCTCTTCCTTGACTGTAACACAGCGATTCTCTCCTGTAGCTCCACTCACAGGAAACATCAATAGCAGAACGAGCAGAAAGACAGAACATGTCATGAATAATACACGTAAACAGGAAACCTTTTAGTCCCGGCAGTTTAGACACCATTTCAAAGGATATGAATGTATCAAAATTTTAATAGCTATTCGCCTAACCAGATTAAAAGGACTTATGAAGTACAAGGCAGGTGTGGCACTAAAACGGAAGATTGTCTTCCCTTTATTTAGCACTATAAATGTCTGTGGAGAGAAGAAACAGAGAGAAAGAGAGAGTGTTAACAATCAAAAAGAATATAAATACACAATAGTATGGAATATTACAATGTTTACTAAAAATTACTGAATGTATATGTAAAAATGTATGTGTCATCCTATTTGATACACTGTGAAAACATCTTCTACAAGTCATACACAAACTGTATAAGGATAATAACTAACAGATGTGCATTTAGTCATTAAAGGAAAATGCTGCTTTTAAACAAATGCAAATAAAAGGAGAATTGCTGGACAGATGCCTGCATGTCGTCCCAGGCTCTCAGTGCTGTGCCGCCCGTTGTGGCAGTTTTGAGGGAAGGAAGCAGGCAAAGCCAAGAGGAGCTTTTGAGCCACTTTCTGTGGATAACCTCATAATTGTTTAAATAAAACATGCCGATTTGCATGAAACATTAATGGAACTGTGCATTTGCACAAGTGATATGGGCCCTTGCGCTTTTAACAAGGCATCCCTCACTACATTAAGCCCCTGCAGAGACGCCAACAGTGGAGGGACGAGGAGAAGCAGGGCGGATGGGTGGGGAGGTGCACAAGGTAAGACGGCTCATGGAGGTGGTGTCACGTGACTGCATGTGATTTATGCATTTCGGACCGAAATGAGGTGCACGCGTGAGCGCTTACTGTAACATAAACATCTCAAAAGAGCAAAGAGCTTCCACCCACAAGTAAGACGCCTTACCCCAGTTTTACTCAAATCAAGAGACAAGTCAGATCAAGCCAGCACAGTTTCAAATCACTGGACAACTTTCTTCTCTTGTTACTATTATAGGTCAGTGAAACATCTCCCTCAGTGTTAATGCTGTCATCGACACTGTAAATCTTCCAGTTAAGACAATGACACACTTGGAAATGTCCCATCATGACATTCCTGTTCCACATAACCATCATGCACATGTGCAGGCTACGCATCCATGACTGATGTGCACAAACAAATGCATAAACATACACATTAACTCACATCTGCACACAAACTAGCATGTAACCAATATTGTAACCCTGACACACATATAAGCCACTGCTAAGCATGCAGGTCTTCTATTTTTTTTTTTGTAACGCATGACAAAAGTGCTGCAAAGCTACTGAAAATTTCATAATCTAGAGCTGAGCAAAGAGGAGAGCAGTGAGGAAGAGAGGCAGCTAGGAGATGGAGAGCGAGTGAAGCAGGCAGGCAGGCAGCAACTGTGGCAGCAGCAGGCTGAGGAGAAGCAGGGCACGAGGAGCCAGAACGGGGAAGCTGGGCAGAAGATGGAGAAGAGGAGGAGGGGGGATGGGCGGGAGACGGAAAGAGACGGCAGCTTCGGTATAGAAGCTCGAGCCAGCAGGCAGGGCTGCAGCATCCGCATCCGTGAGGGCCTCAACAGCCATTCAGCGGGAAACCCTTCTTTCAACCCTTATGGTAAACGATAAATGGACTGCGTTTAGCCTGAAAGCCCCACATTCACACAGACGTCAACATAGCAATGTCACAGGGCCTTTCTATGAGATGCTCATGCATTCTCCGTCGTGCTTTTGCCCTGATGCCGACATTTGACATGCAAAAGATTGGATTTTTTGCTGTCTTCCTCTAAATGCATGCTGAAATGTTCCTGGCCCTGTTATTAGCATAGCTGCAAATTAAATCATTATGTACTGTGAGGTATTATTACTGTAAATATGTATCTTAACCAGCCCGAAGAAGACAAACGCTGCCTTTTCTCTGACAGAGGTGATTTCAGTTATATTTTTTAGAAAAGCTCTAAAGTATTTTTAGCTCATCTTTTTCCTCAGCAAAACACGTTTCAGTTATCTTGGCTGCTGCAAGAAGGGCAGCAAATGTGCTCATGCATCCTTGCACATGCTGTCCTTTTCATCTCTGTCCTCACTTCATCTCTCCCTGCGTCCCTTCCTTCTATGTCCTCTCCTTGAAATGTTTCGCCTTGTACAGTGACGCCAAGCGTGACCCGGCCTAACTCAGCTCAGCATGTCACAGCCCAGCTCTGGCCACCAACCAGGCAGGGAGGGCTGTTGCTGCGTCATCACCTTGCCAGCCTCCCAGCCCTCTGTCTCAGCTATGACACAATCTGAAAAAGCCACAAATTTAGATTTATCCAGAAGATGAGGATGAGGCAGCCTTCCTTTACATTTGTTCCCCCACATATTTTCCTCCTCCTTCTTGCAAGGCAGCTATCCAGAAGCAGCCTGCCACCTCTCAATGACAATGACATACAGAGCATCAAGGTCACCACCTGATCTGATGTCACTGCAGCGTCAGCTCCCTTTGGCATCAGAATGAGACTAGATTAGGGGCCATAATTAGATTTGCCTGAAGCAGAGAAAGCAAAGATGAGAAGCAAAAGCACAAGCAAGCGTGCATGACTCACATGCATGTGTGCCATTAACGTGGAGCATGTCTGGGAAAAGGCAGGTGAGCTGTGTGTAAGTGAGTGAACGAGCAACAGTTCCATGTATCCCTGGACATGTTTGCCACGTGTCATCTGAATCGTGTCTCCTCCTTGTGCGCTGGACTGGTGCGTTACATAACAGTCAGTGTGCACTGTGTAAAGACAGGGAGGTATAACACGGAGACAGACGGAGAGGAACGCAGGACTGGTGCTGTGCATCTACACGCACACATGCATTCAATATCGAAAACAAATCTGCTCAGGTAATGATGATGACTAAACACGGCATTACCCTCTTGATTTGTCAGGTAGGATTTGCTATATTTTAAGACGCGCTGTGTGGACCGAGTTACACAACGCTGTTATCAGAATGTGCAGCAGTTTTTAAATGAATATAAGATCGGAGGAGACCATCTTGAATAAAAAAAAAAGCCTGTTTTGTTATGTAATTTTTTTTATTTTATAAATAGACAACAAACAACGTTACCATGGCAGAAGGTTTTAGCCTTCACTGCTTGGTCCTGTTATAAGCACACCAATAATAAACTCACCACAGCGCACCTTTGCATCTCCATTGATGCTTAAGGAAAGAACAGCCATTTCATGATAAATTATTCTCGCACGTCTACAAGTAAAAATGCAGAACTCTCTTAGATGACAGAAGCATCTACAGCTCTGCAGCTTCCCAAAACTACGGTTATGTCTCAACTTTCCTGAGCCTGTAATTTTCTGTATCTGTAAATCATCGTCTTCGATTATTTAAGATCAGAGTCGTGTGAAACAAAAGTAGTCGCCAACAGTTTAGGACAACAGGTACACATGAAGGTAATATTAAAAGACTGTCAAGGTCACCTGGCTGTCCTCACACTGAGGACAGCCAGACGTCAGACATGACAGAAACCCAAGAGAGACACGTGTCTCCTCTAACACAGCCAGAGTCCTCGCAGCCTGCTGCTGTTGCTGCTGCTTCACTCTCCTGCCTCAGATTAAATTTTCAACAATTAGGAAAGTCTGTCATGTGGAACAACAGTCTTTCAACACTAACTGTTTCTGACCTTTTCCCCAAAGCCCTGAGAGCACATTGGAGATACAGCAGAGGCCCATTCAACAGCTCGAGAGCTCGACTCCAACATCCCCAAAAGGTCTTCAACGAGGAAAACATAATTACCTCCCGCAGCCTAATTATAAAATTAAAGTCACCTGTCAGAAGCCACACGGTGACTCCGCTTTGCCTGCGTAATTTCCGGTCATAACTTATGACTCACCTCACTGAAATGAAGCTTCTTATCTACTAGCTGGTGTCCAAAATGATTATGTATGTTTGATTTTTATCACAATATTAGAGGCATGAAAAAAACACAGTTGCAGTGTGTCAGGTTAAAAATGACTACAACCACTTGTTACAACTGTTTTTTACAAATGTTGCAACTGTTAGATTTTTATTTGCATGAATTCAACTGATCATAATCAGCTCTCAGCATCTTGTTAGAAAAGAAAGAAAATTGCAAACACAAATCGGGGCATGCACAAGAATGGAAAGGTAACAGTGATTTTCACTTGCCAAATGCAATATTAAGGTTTCTGGAAATAACATACAATAGTATTTTGTGAATTTTGGAAGCCTGAGAGCAAGAGACAAATACCAAAAATTGTGCAGCGCATCAATATCTGCAGCAATAAGACTGGGCTACTGGGTTTTAGACTATAGCCGGTGCTTACTTTAACTAAAACAAAACAAAACAAAACATTCTTTTCTACAAACCTGTTGTTTCATTTATTGAAAGAAATGAGACTAGATTGGAGGACATGTTGAAAGAAACCTAAGATCTGCTACACAAGAGCATAACAGATGCCAACTTTGGATTCTTTTCCTGACACATTTTGGTCTTAAAAACTGAGGTCTGATAGCCCACACTAATCAGAAGCAGCCTTTGTTTTGAACCATACTCATAGGATTAAGTCTATAACTATCGTCATAGTGTGTGTGTGTGTGTGTCTGTGAGTGTGTGTGTGTGCGCGCGTGCATGTGCGTGGGGGGAAAAGGGGTCTTTGTAAACTCACTTTTTGTGAATTCAGGTAGTATGGGTCCAGATCCTCCAGTGGTACCGCCACCATTCCTTTAGGGATGTCCCCATAGATGTAGGGCAGGCTCTTCCCAGCCTCCAGGTCGCTGTTGGGTTTGGGCTTGTTCTCGTCATCATCGTCACGGTAGCTGCTGTCCTGCTTGGGTGGCTTTTTGTTCTTCTCCTCTTGGATGCGCTGCTCAAGGACCGCCAAAGATTCTGGAGTAAACTTCTTGAAGCTGTCAGGTCCTGGCGGTGCAAGAAGGGGTGCAGCCATGTTTTCATCCTGCAGCTACTTGGTCTTTAGGTTTGTACCATCCACAGTAGCAGCTCTGCAGGAGTTTTTAAAAAAATACAACATGAAATTAAGTATTACAGAAATAAAGGCCTGAAACATCCGTTCAAGTACTAACTTGCAATCTTAATTTAACAATTAGCATCCCTTTCCTTTACATTATCTTCATTAAGGAAGTGAGTCAAAGAGAACCATTAACAGACTGTTGTTACATGATCTTCTGAAGCAGCAACAGTCCTGCTCAGTGTGTGGTGGACATTTTTAAGATAAGCATATTAAAGTGTAGCAGATAATGGATTTTCTCACCCGATGGAATATCATGTAAATCACAGATGTTTCATAATGTATTTGGTGAATGTTTATATTACTAATGTGCATATTTGGGCATACCAAGATGATAGGATAGAGTAGTTCATTTTCTAATGTTCAAGACATATTGCTTTTGCCATTTCATGTTCCTTGAGCTATATGTGTAATTGGTTAAATGTATTCGTGTTGCCTTGCTCCATCAGATTACCAAACAAATACTCTATAAATCAAAATATATGATTTAAATTTAAGACTTCAACAAAAAATGTAAAAATCTCACTGCCTGTGAGCTTTGTTTTTAACTAAAAGGCATGTGGACATGCCGAGAAAAAAAATAAACAACCTTACAGTAATGGGTGCATGGCTCAGTGAAGGCTTTTATCCAAAACCCATGTAAAGAGGGTAACATGACAAATGTTCAAGCTACAGGAACCTGAGGCAGTGCTGAAGAGGAAGGAGCTCAAATTAGAGTTCAGTTCAGACAGAGCTGAAAAATTAATGAAATAATTTGATTTTGGAGGGTTCCTAAAACATCTCCTCCTCTCCTCTCCTTGTGTTCCATCTACTCCTGCAGCACACACAGAAAAACCTTTGATTTCGAGAGGAGCAAGGTGGCTGCAGCCCGAACAGGACAGTCAGCCATATTTGAGTCACCGGGCCCGTCACTTCCCTGCCTCCCTCTTACATAACACCGCCTAATTAAAATGCTCGACGTGCAAAGCTGATATCACACAGGAAAGACTCCTTTCTATGTGTCCCGACACGAGAAAAAAAAACGCAGAAAACATGAAGCGGCTGAGGTGAGACGGCTGCTTTAAAATGGACACCAGAACCTCGGAGCCTTCTGCCGCTCCGCTGGCGCTGTCCGCTTCAGCACTGCACGAGCTCATACACGTGCGCGCGCACGTGAGCGCCTACAAAAAAGGGGGTGGGGGGGTACAACCGTTTGTTCTCCCCCCGACACCGTCAGGCCTGCAGTTTATCCTTCAAATCTCCTCAGTTATTAAGTCACGGTGGCAGCACTCATATTGTTATCAGTCTTCCAGGCTGCACGGTGCTTACATCCCAGCTTGGCACTGCGAGCAGTTTCACGGAGAAAAGAACATTCTGGCATCTTTTTGGTTCGAGGCAGAACAAAACTGAAACTTGTTTACCAAAGATCTTAATTAGATGGCCCCGGTTTTCCCAGCATATTTCGGTGCTCAGCTTCAGAGAGAAGCAGTGGGTTATACTGCGCAGTGAAGTGGCCCGCTACAACCAAATTGGCCAAAGCTGTGTTGCTGCAGTGGGAGGTTTACATGTTAAAAAATTGTCACGCTGAGGTAAGCGCAACCGTGGATCAAAGTCGCGCGAGTGGTGACGATGTAAAAATAACAAATAAGTACATTATGTCCTCCCTGTAAATCAGGAAAACTGTTTTGGATTTTTTTTTTGGGGGGGAGGGGGTTCCGCGGGATATTCTGTGCGCTTTTGCGCGTCGTCTTCAAGGATCTGCACCACACCCGTGAAGCCATGTCGACTGCCAAATCAATAAGGGCTCTATCTGTGCACAAAATAGCCCAGAGTACAATGCTAAAAACAAAACCCGGTCTACAACACGACGTTAAACACGACAATTAGAGAACTGCCACGCTCGTGTCACGCCAAAATCAGCCGGAGGAATGCAAATTTCATCTCTGTCAGTGATGGAAAGATCAGGCTACTCACATAGCATCAACCCTTTTTTGAAGCCTTGTGGGGTTTCAAGTGCATCATTCTGTAGTCCGGATGGATGCAAATAAAATAAACAAAATTTCCAAAAGAAAAGAAAAAAAAGTGAAAGTTTTTTTCGGGCTTCTGGAGAGTCAAAAGGCGCCCTGCCTGAAGCCTAACCTAAGACATTTTCGCTCCCTATTTTCCAATCACTACCTCCGACGCTCGATGAAATGGTTAATCTAATAAATTCCTCGGTTTCGACACCAACTGGCAGTTTAATATATTTCCCCCTGCTCTGGTCCAGCCGGTAGATGCCCAACAAGCGCAGACACCCTGTTCCGTCGCGCTCCAAAAAAAGATGCGGGGCAGTGTGCAGCTCTGCGACATTTAGGCTACGCAAGGATAGCCTACCGATGGAGAGAAAATCCGCCCTCACCTACCAACATACGCCAGGCTTTCCCCAAATAAACACAAATAAAAGATACTCACTTTGTAAGCGTTACAATGAACCCAGAGAGCCGTTGCAGGACTGCAGATGTGGAAGAGATTGGGGAGAAACTGCGGTTGTCGCCATATTGTTGCTGCTACCTTCCCCCTCAGCGCGAGCAGTTTTCCTGCATAATTGATGACTCTCAGCAGAATGTGAGGGAGTGTCGGCAAGTGCGTTTCGTAAAATCGTAAAGGTCATTTAGGCCCGCAGCATCTAAACCCCAGTGTGCGCCTCACAAAACAGGCTCAGGGTTGAGCCATGGTGAGACCGTGCGCAGAAAACACGCTCAAGGTTTTTCTGACAAAACGCATTGGCTCACTCTGTGTGTGTGTGCGTGTGTGCGTGAGTGTGTGTGTGTATGGTGAGTTTGTAGTGCAAGAATTTATCATGTATAGGCATTCAAACAGAGGCGGCATTACATGTCTGTGATGTAGGAAGACAATAATTGTATATATATATAAAATTGTATATATATATATATATATATATATATATATA
>VOQJ01016557.1:0-11708 GCA_015052665.1 Apistogramma diplotaenia | reverse complement strand
ACACACACACACACACACACAAACTCTAATCTAATTTTTCTTTTGGTTCCCCACACCGCTGCTCCTCCCTCCTGTTTCTCTATACCCTGGCTAAGCATTGTGCCTATACCGCACATGCTGACATCAGCAACCAGATGCGCCCCCTACACACCTCCACCACAAAATCACCACACACACCACTTAGAAAACGCATAGCGAGCCAGTCTCGCGTGACTGTGATGTGAAATACTAAACAAATGTGATTAACGGTTAACAGAAGGCTCCACTGTTACATATCCCTCCCCGTTAATTGACTATTAATTAAATATCCAACAACTCCTCTGTCACCTACTGTAGGCTACCTCAGTCAGACTTGCACTGATGCATTTGCTTGTTACACCTTTGATATTGGGACGAAATGTGAAGTCTGCAGCTCATGACATAGAAAAAAAGTGAAACATAATTAAAACAGCTGTCTGCACACAGGCCTGTCTGTGGGCAAGGCCCATAGACGCGTTTACTCACTGCACAAATGGTAAAGGATATGGCCATTCGGTGATCTTTTTGGCGTATTTTCTCACGAAGTTATCCTCGCTGAAAATGAACAGCGAACGGTTGACAGTGAAGCAGTTCTGGCGTACGGGAATGGGGTTATACAGGGCCATTGTCCGGGCTCTCTGCGCCATAGACTGCTTGTACATTCTCTGGGCCCCGGGCCCTCCAGGTGGGCCGTGGCCATGCCCGTGTCCATGCCCGTGGCCATGTCCGTGTCCATGGGGTCCTCCTTGCCTGCTACCACCTCGGCCTCCCGGGCCCCCTCCGCCAGGCCCTCCGCCATACCTGGCTGGTACCTCGTCTCCGAACCGCGCCATTCTCTGGACACCAAAAGCCAATCTTCACGAAGCAGCGGAGAAGGAGACCAATGCTCAGCTGTACAACCACACAACATTACATCCCATCTGGATCAGAACGTCTCATATGCACAACGGGTTGTCTTGTAAGCTTATGCTGAACACTTGCACCCAGCGAGCAGTTTTGCAGCTCTTGGTTTTAGCAGACGAGGACGCCCATGTACTGTCTCCTTTTCTGTGCGTCTCTGCCAACGGCCAATTGTGGGTGTGAGGAAATTAAATGTGTGGTCGGTTGGCTGACTGGTTGCACTGTAGGGTAGTGCTGTGGGGTTTCTTAGTCTTTGTCCACTCTTATGTCCATATAAAGCAGGATTCGCCCCCAACATGAAATCTTGGGGAGACTGTAGCGAGTTAACATGAATGTTCCATGTTGCCCACGGTACATGCCTGCTTCAGAGCGCACCAGTGCTTCCTGCACCTTTCTGGACGTTTCATTTCTTTGCTCTCGTGATAACATGTAATGACAATCTAAACGCACCGAATAAAATACAGGCCTCAATAAATAAGATTGTTAAAATAAAAATAAATAAATAAATATTCAACAGCTTACAGCTATCCACGACAGTCAGTGATGTTCAGCTTGGCATTTTCCTTTCTTTTTTTGGAAACAGCCGCGTTTCCACAGACTTAAGAGGCATTGAAAGGGAAAAGCTACTATTATTTATTTATTTTTGAAACATCCGCAATGTTTGATACAGTGTGTGGTAATAATGTGGCTCCCGGTACCTTACAGTTGTTTTACCAGTGCGCTCTGACAAGCCTTGGAACCAGAAAAAAATGTGACATTTGCTGTTCACGACTCTTTTTTCAGAATGTAAAATCTCAAGCAGAAAGGAGGAAGAAAAAATACCGTTTGCCTATGAAATGTCGATGTCATTGCTGTCTTGCGCCGTAGCCTAGATTGAATAATTTTCTCAAACGATTTCTGTAGCACCCTTCCTCGTAGAAACCATCATCTTCTATCCCTCACCTGCGTGGCCATCCAGAAGCCCAAGCAAGGGACACACGAGCGGCGTCGTCAAAGACAAGGGTATGACGGCCGCTTCTCCGCCGTTTTACACCCTCTCATGATCTTGGTTTGGCCATTTTAAGTGCAGTAGTACCGATAAAGTCCATCACCATTCCCGCCTCAAAAAGTCTACCTTCCCCCGCACTGAGAAGCTCAAATGTCCTGGCAGAGCGTCCTTTCTCTCTCTCTCATTGGAGTAGTCCGTTCCTCTTCACGGCCTCTTCTTTTCTCGTCCAGCAGCCCCAAGGGGGAGGAAGAGAGGGACAAACGGACGGATGGATCGATGGATCGGTGAATGGATGGTGACAAGATGAAAGGGAGGGGACTGGCTGTTTCCTTAGGATTCAGTAAGAGGTCTTGTCAATAAATGAAATAAATCGCTCCGCGCGTTGTCTCTCAGCTTATAGTGTGAACTATAATGGGAGTCTGCTCAGTTCTGCAGCCACAGCACATGACGCACGCAGCGCGTCCAACTTCCAGACCTATGTCAGGGATGGAGGCATCGTCTACCGCCTGTTTCTTTTAACGTGATTAGCGCTGCACAGCCCTGCCCAGTTGAATTGGATAGGACTGAAACAGAAACAGTCTGTTGGTGTAAAATTGAGGCGGACACTTTTCTTTCTTCTTCAAAAGAAGTATTAAGATCTTGTAGCGTATTCTTACAGTATTATAGCCCGTTAAGCGCGTGTGTGCGGCGGAGGGGAAGTATGTGCGCCCAAGTGTGCGTATGGGGATAGGGTGGAGGTGTGTGTGTGTGTGTTTGGGGGGCGGCGGAGGGCTGGGGGTGTTGGCATTATGCAGCTCCTGCAAAGATACAGCTGCAACCCAAGCTGACAATGACTGCGCGCACACGGGCTCGTGAGTAAACGCGCGTCAAGGTGTGCACGCGCGATTCTGCGTGTGTTTGTTAGGGAAGGTGGAGGGGGGAGACTATTCTTAGCAACAGACATTTGGAAATTAATGGACGAAGAGAGCTCTCTTCTCCCTCCCTCCCCGAAACCGAGTCTAGGATCTTCTTTCCTGCCTTCCTCGCTCCTTCACTCTCCTCTCCTCTCCTCTCGTCCTCGAGGCTTTTATAATCGCTCGACCAAAACACTGGTGCCTGTTCAAGGTGTGACCATATGCTCTGCGCATTTTCAGCGACAACACAGAGGAAAGAGAGGGGAGGTGGATGGTGGAGAGATGATAAGAACTGTATCATTTATTTATTTTATTGTGAAAACATTTCTGCACACACAATCATTCCACCTTAAAGCATTTTTTAACCTAAACATGGCAGTTTTTAAAGGAAATTTCTAAGTGAACACGGGAGAAAGGTGGCAGAGAGTTGATGTCATATGTAATCATTCAGTACACACCTTCAGCAAAGTGCTGGTGCCACGTTCTATTAAGCCCCTGAGAAGACGTGAAGAAGCCTAAAGCATGTTCCAGGACATCATTCCCTTATATGTGAGCTAATTGATTGACTCTGCAAACAGCCGTGTCAGTGAATGGGAAATGATAACGCATATACAGATTTAAGGGTGTCTAGCAAATGTAACAAACTGAATCAGTAGAGAAGCGTGGCACGCGTGAAAGCCAATCGATAGCGGTGCCACCTTAAATGCCTATTGAATATGTCAGAAAGGGATCGTTTTGCTTTGTGTTCACTTAAGCAAAGCAACCCTCGTGAGAGTGACACTGACCGCTCTTCAAGGGCATGCATGAACACAAATTTAAATGCTGGTCATAACCATAGATAGATAAAGACCACAAAGAGAGATTAAGATTTAAGAGATTAATTACTGTACTGTACTATTATTATAATTGTATTTTTATGCTGCTTTGGCGACATTGTTTTCAGAAGCTGTTACAATAAAGCACCTTTTGAATTCGCAGTTCATTAAGAAGAATCTTCTGCTGACTGCTAACCTCGGTATAACTTCAGGACAATGGACAGCGACACAATTCAGCACAATGGAGAACGACATTAAATCGGAAATAAAGCCCCAGTGCTGCAAACATCTAAGAGTGCTCTGGGGCGTTGTAGGTTTGACTCCCATGCATGGGAGAAGCCACCTCAGCCAACACGGTTCAACAGAACATTAATCTCTTTCCTCTGGGAAGCATCATTCCTTTCTATCCATGTGTTACTGTGACTATAGCCACAAGTAGGCTCGACTACAAGAGTGACATGCATGCTTGTGTATACGTGCAAATCATGTAATCATCTGCTTCTTTCTCAACTACTTTCAGCAGTTTAAACTATTTCAGACTATTTTTCTACTACTTTACATTTTAGTCTTAGTGATTACACTTACAAGCTAACCGTTTATCAATGGTTAAGGATTTCTAATTTGATCTTGTTTGGTTTTTATTTATTTATTTTTTGCATATTCTTTGACATAATCTTTCCACTATCCTCCAGTCTGCAGGGGAGTTGCTGACTTAAGGATTTGGTTAGTCATGATGATTTAGGGGCTTGGGAATACAACGACTTTCACAAGTACACAAAGATGAACATGTCCATGATACAACACAGGTTCAAAGCTTTTTAAAGACTTCTGAAGAAAGTCGTGGAAAGTGTAAGAATAGCTTTCAAAGGGTCGAGGTTTTCTGTGACCCAAAATTCAGGACAAACAATAAAATAAATAGATTTAAATGACTGGATATTTATATTGTTACACCACTGATATTGGCGCTGTCTTTTTGTCCTCCAAGCCTGGGTCATCTACCGGAGACCTGGGAGCTAGAGGGTCCTGCACAGTATCTTAGCTGTTCCCAGGACTGTGCTCCTTTGGGCAGAGATCTCAGATGTCGTTCCTGGAATCTGCTATCGTCCTGGGAGTTTTCCCAGCATTTTGTGTTTTGCTCTTTTAGGTTCTGTTTTCATTTGAGATTCTTCTGTTTCAGCTTTCTAATGGTTTTGATTCTTGGTTTATTTTAGGTCCTATTATTAGTTTTCGGTATTTATATTGAATCCCTGTTCCCTGTGTTGTCTTCCCTGTATATTTATTCTCCAGGGTCGGTCCTGTCCCTCTGTGCCTAAGTCCCTCACCTCATGTGTTTTTGTATTCAGTTTTATTCCCAGTCTAGTGACAAGTCTGTGTCTCTGTCCCATGCCTGCTTGTTTCCTGTTTTACTTTGTTAGTCTTGGTCTTGTCAGCCTTGTACTAAGTTTAGATCCTACTCCTGTCTTGTTGAATTATCCAGCTCTAGCTCTTCTCTCGGTCCTCGGTAGTTCTTGAGCTTATTTTGTTCCTTCTTCTTGATGTCACTGCCACTTGGTAGTGCTACATCTATCATTACAGCTTTCTTCCTCTTCCTGCCTGTCCACCATTACTATGTCTAGTCATCACCAGGTTGTCCAAATGTATCTGTCCCATAGGATCTTAGCTAGGTCATTCTCAATTACCCTCAGGGGTGCATTTCATTTTGACCTACGCTTTGGACGTAGGTGTTGCCCGGATCAGCTGACTCCTCAGGACTTGCCATACTCTCTGGATAGCTGCAGCTTCTTTAGCACCCTCTTCATGGTTCCCATTTGCCTGTGCAGTTCCACGATACTTGTAGCTGTTTTCAATGTCTGCAATGTTGCCTTCTGCCTCCTCTCTTTTATACCATCCTGCTACACTTTTCCAGTCCAAATGACATTCCAATGTAGATCCTAGTGGTATGCTTTGGTGAATCAATGTCTGGTTCTTTCCTGGCATACAGCTTGATTTCATCTATGTACAGGAGGTGGCTGATGTTTGCTCTATTCCATAGTCAGTATCCGTAGCCAGGCTTGTTGATGATCTGGCTGGGGGTATTCAGGCCTCTGCAGAACAGCAGTGGAGACAGAGCATCTCCTTGGTAAATTCCACACTTGATAGTGCAGTTGAGTCAGGAACCCCATTGAGTACCTTATAAAGGCTCTTAGAGCCCTGTTGATTTTGTATAGTTAGTTGTATAGTAGGCATTCCAGGATCAATTGGAATAAATAGTCTTAGTTTTAACATTGAAAGATTATGTGGGTCTGTGCTGCAAAATGTTGGTTAGTTAGTTTGATTTTTGCTAGTTTGTTTTTTATGTTTTTTGTTTTATTTAGGGGTTTCTTGTACTATGTAATAGAAGAGTACATAATGGTCGATACTGTAGCCTGCGCCCTAAATAGTGCCTCATTTGTAAGGAAAATGCATTTGCGGGTTGAGCAGCAGTTGAGTATATGGTTTCTGCCCATGAAAAACTTGCCAATCTTTTTAGCCAATGTGGTACCAAAGTACCAAAGTTTTATATATATCCCCTTTAAAAGTCCTGACATGTTGTCATCAGGAAGTGTTTATTCTGTGTTCTTATTTCTTTCTTGAGTTGCAGGTTTTGGATCATGTAGTGCACTAATGTATTCTTCTTTACCTTAAAGATAATTATACTCTGGGTCAGTTCTTATGTTTCTTTCTTGTGAGTTATGGCTGTTATCATTTGAATAAATTTACTCATGTTTGTTATTTGAGTCATGCTTTTGAAACATTCTCCTTCTAAATTTAGGCTCTTACAGCTTGTGTAGTTTGGTTCACAAATGTGTATGTTTACACTTTGGTGTGGTGATCTGTGAAATTATCCCTTGCCCTTCAGCACCAGAGGCTCCGAGGAGCAGCATCCATCTGTCCAAACCTGTTATTCCACACAGCCGGGACATGAAGCACTGTGGAACAACAAGGCCACACATGAACAAAATAGTTACCTCACTGTCTCTATAGAAAAAATAGTGGTACATTATATCCAATATATTTATTGTGATTTTAACTTAGAAAAGAAATTCAGTATGAGGAGCATTTTTGTTAGATTTTAGCCTCCATGGCTGAAACCACACCTCTCTTTATCATTTAGGGAAAAAAGGATATTTCCTTTCAGACCTGAGCAATCGTGACTTTAGTTCATACTAAGTCAACATAAATAATGGATTTCAAAGAAAGCAGAATGGGAAATGTGCTGATTTTGTTATACCAATGGGACATTATGACTGAATCCATCTCTGAATCCTTCTGAAGGTCTTTCAAAGTTTTTCTTTGGCCATTGGCTGCTTTTTCGCTCAGTTTCAGTACAGTCCTTGTACCTGCCCATTTTCAAAATAAAGTTTTTTTTTATTTACTTTTTTGTTAAAACACTTAACATTGACCTAGGAGACACCTAACTCAAGGGATGAACCAGTGTTGCATCCACACATAATTGCTGACTTTGCAAAGAACCTATTTTAAATAGTAGCTTTAGACAATACCAGAGAGTCTCTTGCAAAGACACGTGATTTGTTCCTATTTCTTCAGTTGAATCTAAAAAAAAACTATCTACAGTAGATGAACAGTATCTGAAAGTCATGCCTATAGAAATTGGAAAGAAATCAAGCAGAGATCTAACACAGGACCTCAGACCTGCATCAGGTCTTGGATCAGTTGAGGGATCTACTGTTTATTTACTGTTCAAGGATCATCAGAAATGGTCATAATGGAAGGACGGCTGTCAAGAAGCCATTCTTAAAGAAGAGGAGCATGGAGAAATGGCTGAGGAATGCCAAATTACACAAGAAGTGGACTGAAAATCAGTGGTGAGAGGTTTTATGGACAGATAAATCCAAATTTGACAGTTTTGGTTCAAATTGTCATCAATATGTACAGAGGAGGTCATGTCTGAGGTCCAACAGTGAGTGTCTACAGCCATTTGTAATGGCTTGGGGCT
This sequence comes from Apistogramma diplotaenia, assembly GCA_015052665.1. Classification (NCBI taxonomy): domain Eukaryota; kingdom Metazoa; phylum Chordata; class Actinopteri; order Cichliformes; family Cichlidae; genus Apistogramma; species Apistogramma diplotaenia. Next base: position 4,118 of record VOQJ01016557.1, on the reverse strand, counting down.
GCATTCGAGCCAGTAGTTTTGGGAATCTTGTCTAAATTGATGGAATTATGAACACAGAAAACCACTCAGATTTTGATCTACCATGCAGTGACATGTAGAAAGCATCTGATTGACCAAGGTTTCAATTTTCATGGTACAGTGCACAGTCATGGATTGGCCTCCCCAGGGCCCAGACCTCAACATCACTGAAGCAGTGGGATGATTTTGACAGAGAACAAAACAACAGTCAGCCAAGATCCAAAGAAGAGCTTTGAATGTTGAAGAATATTGGTAGTCTGTCCAAATACTGACTTTGAAGCTTGTTATTATTACACAAGCCATATACACTATATTTCCATGTATGTTTGTGCATGTGCAAAATACAAGGACACATGTGTGTCTTAAGACTTTTGCACAGCACTGCACATCTTTGAAAAGAAAAGAATGATTCTGCACAGCTGGCTAGAGAAACAAATGAACTTTTAATGACTTTAGTTAAAGAGGGATGATGAATAATCAGAGCAAAATCATTTGCCAACCTGTTAAGAAATCATGGAATCATGGGTTCAAATGCAACACACACACACACACACACACACACCTACACACAAAACAGTCATTCCAATCCGTAGAGATTAAAAGTGTCCAAATGGCTCTCTGTTGTTTTGCTTCCTCTGTCAGATGTTCAAATAGCGGGTAGCTGTGAGGCTGGAGCTCTGAGGCAAAGGCCTGAAAAGGAGTGTCGTGACTCAATGATTCATAAGACTGAATAATTCAATTGCTGGATGCATGTAGAGCACTCCGCCCCTGCTGAACCCGGCGCTCCACAGACCAGTCACAGATTTCCATGTAAACCTCTGCAACACTGGTTCACATCATACACCCCAAACTAAAATGACAGATTGCTCTAAAGGTCAAAAGATTTTTTTTTGTGTTTTTTGTTACTTTTGTTATAGTATCATCATGCTTACATAACTTGAGTTCTGAGGAACATGAGGATTCAGGTGTTCAGCCACAGAAAACTGGAGAGAAAAAATATTATACCCTTTAAAGCATAATTAACTCATTTAATGACTGAATAGAGGGCATAACTAACAACACATACTGCAGTGAAGAGCTGGCAGCCAATTCTTCACTGGTCCTCAGTCGTCCTTCAGACAAGAAGGATGCAGAGCATGTGGGAAGCCATATGTTCCCATACAATAATCCACACACACCAAAAAACAACAAGATTAAAAAAAATCAAGGGAAAAGCAAGAGGTGGGGATCCCCTTGACTTCTCATTGCTCTCTTCCTATTGTGTGCAACAAATAAAGCTATCCTAGTGTAACAGTACCTTAAAACAAGGTAAACACTGTCCTATAATATTCTGATTCTGTGTTGCAGTAATATTATGCAGTAATAGCACAGTTATACACAAGTATCACACAAAATGGCCACTGCCGAGTACTTTTCTGGTGATTTTCATTTTAATTGCATGATTCAACAGAAGGCATAATGATGCCTCCAGGAAAATCTGACCGATGATAATTCAGTGAATCACAGAGGCTTTAAATGATCCCACCAACTGGGAATTAAAATATGAACCCACTCTTCATAACACTTGTCATGGCTGGATGAATGCAATGCTGGGGGCAGCAACATGGCATCCAGCAATGAAACGGGAATCACATCAGCTGCACGTTCATATGTGTGTGTGAGGAGGAGGTATGCGGAGGTTATTGTGGATGCTCGCTGACCGAGACCAATACTATAGGCTCACAGAAGGAGCACTAATAAACCGCGTGCATGCAGCACAAGGGTTGTTAGTGAGGATGCAATTGGATGTTTAGGATCATGTGCACACATATCAAAAGCAAACTCTGCCGCTGTACGTGTGATTACGGTGGACTAAAGTTTAATACCGCTAGTAGAAGCAGACACTTTGCATTTTTAAACATCTAAAATTATTAGGCTATGTTATACATATGTTATAAATAGGGTAAGGAAGCTGGTCCTCCACAAGCAGTTCAATTTTACTCACAATTTAACCTCGATGTAAAAGCAGTGTGTTTCTTAAAGGAGATGCTTCATGTTGCTTTCCTTTCATTCGCGTTTGCCTGGAAACAAACCAAAGGAGGAGGCAGGAGAATAAAGAGTGGTAACCTGTCCTTAGTGGTAAGTAGGCCAAGTAAGCATTTTTTTTCCTTCCTCAGTGGGAATCTCCAGTGAGGATGAAGTCATCGTCTGCTCTGAGAACTCCTCCTTTCTCTTTTTTATTTTACATCCTCAGTTTTTCTGCCTTTCAAATATTCTGTATAGATTCACTCAGTGAAAGAGCAGAAAATGTATAAACTGCATTTACAGATTTTTACTAGTTTCTATATGAATGTTTTATCCCCCCCAATTTTTTTTAAAGAGCCTGTTGGTGTTTTCATGTCCATCCTCTTTCCAGTTAAGATACAGGGTGTCATTAAATACCATCATAAACACTTATGTTATTAATAACTTAGTAGTTTGAGATAAAATCCAAATCTGATCCAGTTTCTATATACATGTAATATACAATGAAAATCCCTTTCACCAAGAATTTTAAAGCCCGAGAATAAAAGAAAAATGCCTTCTTTTTTTTGTCTAATGCACATTTGATGGTCAATAAATAGGAAACACCACTTCCTCTCTGAGGGTTTAAGAATTTTGGCTAAATGTTTGACACATGTGGACCGTTAAGCTGATTTGCAGTCACAAGCATTTAGTTCCTTCCATTGTTCATATGGATAAACTGCAGCATATGCTTCCATTCATTTCTTATTCCTGCCTGTAAACTGCATAAAAAGGTCATACCAAAATCTGTGGGGAAAAAAGAGGAAGAGAGCTTGTTCTCATTGATCATGTAAAAAATGAAAATGCTTGTGTAAAGAATTACACTATTTCTTATCTCAGGGCTTCATCTTGAGAAAGTGTTTAGTTCTTAGGAGTAATGGAAAGCAACTTATTTGATAAACTAGTATAATACCCATTCTGCTGATGGCTGTCAGTTGATGTTGTTAGTAATGGAATTATAGCTACTTGGCAGAAGCAGAAATTTAAGAGTGTAAGCATAAACTGGTGGGTCAGGTGTAGACCTGAATTGGGCCACCATGGAAATTATTCAACATTTAAAACTGGTATTACCTCATGAATGGAAAGCTGAAAATTCCAAGGATTGTTATGTGAACAACCCTGACCAGCTTCCACATGGAAGGAATTGCATAATGTCCATTTTACAGTAGATCACATTAGGCCACCTAGTGGTAAGTATGGTTCTAATGAAGCAGTTAACACATGGGCCACAGGAGACATTTTGCTAAAAATACAGTTTCAATATTGGCAAAATTTACTGGGCTGGTGCTCGGTGGTCACACCCATCACGGTCAGTCTTCATCAGTCACCTCACAAAAAGCACTACACTTGTAACCATGGATGTTTCCATGCCGTAGTCCAATAAAAACTGAAGTCCTTGAGCCACAGCCATCCGTCAGAGTGTGAGAGCATGTGTGAATGTTATTTATAAGTGCGTAAGTATATGAATGTGTGTGTGTGATTGGGTAAATGAGACGTGCAGAAAGTACTAGCTAAGTACTAATCCCTTTACCATTTACTCGTTATTGGTACTGATCAAATTTCTAATAGTGTTACTACCAACACTGGACAACCAATAAATGACCCAAAGCAATCGGTCAGAAATCTGTGCATTATTTTCATTCAGCTTCCTAATTTCAACCAGCATATCAAAAATCTTATTACTAAACACTTTATCCACACTTCTATTTTCTCCTTTGATTATTGCAACTCATTACTTGCCAAAGCAAGAAAGAATATAATCTAAAATGTAACTGATTAGTCTGAAATCAGTCCATGGTATGGCATAACGTTATATCACAGGACTCAGATCCATTACTGTCATAGGTTCCACAAAGGGTGACTGATTTCACACAAACAGTTCAAAAAAAGAAATAAAATATTAAAATAAAAACCCGTGTAGAATTGCTTTTGCATAATGTTTTATATGCTTTCTTTGTCTTTTCTTCATATGTTTTTAAATTCACTTGGATTTGTTTTTATGCTATTTAATGATTTAATGCTGCATTCTGTGAAGCACCTTGTAGCTGTCCTTTCAG
>VOQJ01016555.1:4983-15469 GCA_015052665.1 Apistogramma diplotaenia | reverse complement strand
CAGATAAATAATCTTGTTTATTAAATAACCCATGCAGTTCAGTGGAGAGCGTTAAAAGTAATAACACAAGCGAGCTTACCGTAATGAATTGTAAGAGTCAGAGAATCCATTCACTTCTACATCTTTCACTAAGGTCCAGTCAAACACTAGACCTGCAAGAGTGCTGAACGTGTTTCCTGCAATATAAGGAAAGATTTCTTTAAAGTCACAAAACAAAACGTGGCTGTGTGAGACTTTGTGAGGATAATCAGCGATGGATTTGCTCTTTGCCCTCTTTTGACTATTCTCTTTAGAGGATCATCTGCCCCCATCTCATCCTGTCCCTAACATTCTCCTCTATTACACCAACCCACTGCATGTCCTCCTTCACTACACCCAGGAATCTTCTTTTCATGTTGCCTGGCAGCGCCATATATATATATATATAACATCCTTTGCCCAATATTTGCACCATCCCTCCTCTGCGCGTCTCCAAACCATCGCTCGACCCTTTAACTTTTCCCCCAAACTGCTGCTAATCACAACTGTCCGTCTGTAGCTACAGTAGCAGCTGAAACACACAAATCAAAACCAAGAAGGAATTTCATTGCAGTATGCACACAGACCCTTTGGAGTAGGCTCCATCTGAGGAATCTAAAATGTACTCAAAAAAAGTGTAACACCAAACCCTGAAGCCACTATCAGAAAGAATCAGTCTGGAGCTACAGCTCATTAAACTAAGTGTGCCTGGCCTAAATGGAACCAGTCGCACAGAACAAACAGCCACCTCACAGCGGCAGCCTGAGGGGAAAGAAAACACTACCTAGAGCCAGCTCGCTGATTACACTGAAAACTCTCCAGAGCACAGAACAAACAATGTGGACTCTACACAACTTGAGAACTGAGTAATTATACAATATGAGGAGCTATTTACTTATCAATAACACCAATAGCCTAAAATTAGAATGACGCTCTCCTATAATAAGCATTTTTAATGTCACCTTCAGAGTCCAGTGCATGAATCCTGAGTGCCAATGGTGAATCCTCAAGATGCAGCTCTCTGGTGGTGGACACTATCTGGATATCACTGATGATGTCAACGATAGCGTCACAACGCAGCACCTGTCCCGTAACTGCAAAGAGATGACGAGCCAGAGCATTATTACACATGTGCGCAGGGACAGTCGTTAAAATGCATTTTCTCCAAACTGAATCAAGCGCTTTGGGAGATTTAAACAGCCATGCTTGTTGATATGCAAAACCTGAAATCTACCTTCTGACTAAATCATTTTATGGCGAGTTGTATGGAAATGAGCGGAGAGCAACAGCTCTAAAGAATTCCTTTATTCCTCCTAAGTATGCTCGGTCATCGGCCAAGTCAAATGTTGTGGCTTTTTTGGTTAGTGGCCGCATGCTTGAGTGAAAAGGGTTCGATTATGCTTTTGTAAATCCAAAGCAGTGCAGGTAGTGTGAAAGAGATACCCAGGTTTTAGTCATTTTATTGGATTGAAACATTTCAGATGCATGTGGCGGGGTAAACATGTCACAGCAGTGACGCAAAGTGCCTCGGGCAACAGATGAGATAAAGCGTTTCGCAACTGCAAAAAAGGAAGGATGGAGAAATCGTGTTGTGCAACATAATGATTTGTATGAAACTAACCATTAGCCATTATTTGGATAGATTATAAAATGACGATCTGATCCTATGGAGACAATAAAAATATCCAGGAGGGCCGTAATGAGAATGAAGTAATAAAAATGAAACCACACCCATAAAGTGTCATACGAAGGAGCCTCTGTCAGTACGAATAAAAACTCAAAAACAAGCCACCGCACTGCAGCTATCAAGATTTCTAGGCTGCCTGAGTTCTGTTATCTAATTTGAAATTAACCCAAGGAACTGAGAAGCCCAGTTTTGAACATGGAAGATGCTGTCACCACTCAGTTCTATTATTCAGATATAGCTGACTTCCCCATTCTGCTGCTCGGTTTGAAGTTCAAACCGAGCAGCAGAACGGGGAATTTAAGTGACTTTGGAGGTGGCATAGTTGCTGGTGCCAGACAGGCTGGTCTAAGTATCTCTGACACTGCTGATCTACTGTAATTTTTTTCCCCCCATAACCATTCAGATAAAACTCACAACAGTGATTTAGAGCGCACAAATATTTCCTTCAGTATAAAAGCATTGTGAGCATGGACTCTTGTTGTTAATCGCTCTGTGTGTGTTTGCTGCAGAGGACTCTGCATCTTGTGCACATGCTTAGGAAGGAGATTTCTCTTTTAAATCAGAAATAGAAAAAGTGAAGCACAGAAAAATGTCTTAATCAAGCTGTAAACTAAAACCAGAGCCATAGAGGTGTAATTAATCATGCATCTATTCCTGCTGCTTAGGCCATTCTCCAAAACAATCTTGTCAGAAGTAACAACTCCTATGAAAAAGCAGCCAGGGATTAGTGATCATCACACACTCTTCATACCTCTTGATCTTTGTCAGCATGACTTGTGCCTTTCATTTCCTGTGGAACTTGATTAAAGGCTATTGCTGCACTTACCAACATCTTCAGCTAGAATAATACTGGTCAGTCTGGATGGCTGTGTGGAAAGGGCTTGGAGAACAGCTTTCCGGGAGCAGCCTCTGATGATGTCTTCATCCACAGCCTGGATGCTTGCTACCTCTGGTCTAGTGGAAGACCTGAATTACAAGAAACATACTAAGTCATACAGAATCAATGGCTATTTTATTCGGTACCACCTGTGAATTCTTCATTTCCAAAACTTTGACATTTTTTGTTGAGGATGTCAAAACCTCCACCCCTCTGTGCTGATGGGATGGGTGAAATATTAGATATAGAGTTGCAAATGCAACTTAGCTCAGTAAACCACAAACATCACCCACTATGAGCTCCTTAATGAACAAGAAGCTTTTATTTTGATTCAAAGATGAACTCAATAGCCGACAAAGGACGTTGTCCACGCTCATAAAGTTTAGCTGTTTATTGGTCCTCACAATGCAGCCTTAACTGTACACACAGTGCAGCCAGAGCCAGTTCAGATAGCCATGTGGCCTCTCCTGCACCATGCAACACGACACTCCCTTCATAAACTATGCTCCCCCCTCGGCTAAGCATTTGTCTACTCACCATCTGTAGCAGCCTTCAGTTGTTTCCAATGTGAAGTTAATCCTTGTACTTCTGGCAAGCGGTAGCAACACCTTGGGAATATTGAGTTTCGAGCTACAGTTAACCTGATAAACGGTTAATAAGGTCAGCAACACCAACGCTGATAATATCAAAGCTTTCATTTCCGATTCACAAGTGAGGAGATTTGCCAACGGTCGGATGAATGAACGCTAAGTTTCCGTCCTATTAGCTGAACTTCCTCCTTCTCATTAAGTTAGCTCTTTCTGCAGTAGTTTTGTAGTTATGGCTCTGAGACAGGCGGCTTGGTGAGCTAGCATTGGCAACACAGAAGCTATTTCTCAGCCAAACGCACGCTGCCTTCCTCACAGTTTCAGTTTGTATCAGTTATTAACGGAGATCCGCCACATGACGGTGAGAGCTGCAAAGTCGTCCCCGGCGCTCTGCTCGACTCCTTAGTTTTATTTATCCTCGAATGTGCTTCAAAGCACAGAGCAGCTATTAATATGAAATTTGCTGTTTAACAGTAAGCGGACAATAGCTTAAAAAACGCATGTTTCGTACAATACCCGCCATTAGCAATAATTGGACTTCCAGTGAGCATGCCGGGAGTTAGGAAACGTCATAACAGAGGGGGAGGGCTATGATTCGTGGGTTAGTTCTTAAAGTTATACTGTCAACTACAGCGATTCAATTCATTTCAAATGACAAGTTTAAAATACACCCATGCGTTAGTTACACCTGTTCATCTGCACGTTGATGCAAATAGCTAATCAGCCGATCGCATGACAGCAGCTTAATACTGTAGATTTAGGCATGTATGCGTGGTTAAGACGCCTCATGAAGTTCAAACCGAGCATTAGAATAGGGAAGAAAGGTGGTTTAAGTGAAAGTGGCGTGGTTGCTGGAAACAAGGTTGGTCTGAGTATTTTCCCACACAGCCATGCGGTTTACAGAATGGTCCAAAAAATGGTCCAAAAAAAGAGCCAATGTCCAGTGAGCGGTCAGAGGAGAATGGTCAGACTGCTTAAAGCTGATAGAGATGCAACAGTGGGTCAAATGTTGCCTGGTCTGCAAAACAAAAACTAAAAATTAAAACTAAAGCGAAACAGAAACTAACTAAACAGTACCTTCTCTTGCAAAATAAACTAAAATTAAAATAAACAAGAAATATCTTTAGTGTTAGTCTTTCTAAATTTTGTTAAACTAAATCTATACCAGTCAAATCTGCAATCACAACATGAGTTACTGTACTGATGCATATTATTATCTTTATTGGGACTGCGATTTCTACATTACTATAAACAAACTATTGTAACTCCATGAACTGCACTGAAAAGATTTGAAGGAAACGAATTTAACAGCAGTGAATAACCACACCATGGACCACCAGATCACTGTGACCATATGGGCAGTTATCAGTTAGTTAGTCTCATTTATTATTTATTCCCCAATTAAGCAATAACTGTTTGTCCTGTGGATACACAACCATAATTCTGCTGAAGCAATGACAGTGACTTATGAATTTATAGGCAAACATATACAATCAAATCCAAAGTCAAAGATCTTAAATTAATCCCTTCTGTGTGAAGCCCAGTGTGCAGTTTTTTTTGTTTTTTTTTTTGTCGTCTTGTGTCAAAGAGCTGCAGATAATTCTCCACTGCAGAAATTAGGGCTCCAGAAGTGCTATTTTGTTTGTGCGTGCCTTTCATCTATGTAGTGCCAGACAGAGCTGTATTACTGCACAAACTCCACAATGCAGTGCCATCATTAAAGGTGGCCTCAAACTTGACTATTAAGCTCAACAAAAACCACCCCTGTTCTCTTGCAAAGATGTGATGCAGGGAAACCGATAACTTTATATATTTTTTCTTGTGAAAGTGTTTGGCTGGACTCTGGCAAGTGTAACCGACTGATTAACTTGTTTGTGGACCATGTAGTGTACAGTAACGAAAACAAACATTGGTATTTTTCTATACTTAACTTTTTAAACTTAAGCCACAGACAATGATTTCCCAAGCATCTGGCTCTCAGTTATTCCATTTCTTTCTTTCTTATTTTCTTTTTTTATGTATGTAATATGTACTTGTTTGGGCCTTGAGCACTTAGTCATCAACATGCAATGCTCAACTTTTTACCCCTAGGTGTCACTGACAGCTACCTGTTTGTCATTAGGCGTGGACAACAACAGTGTAAAGTTCATATTAAGTCACCACTTCAGTTCAAACACTCCTATATTTAACAAACGAACACTGTTATGAAGCCACATGAATAAAAATGAGCTGCTTGGTGACATGTTTGAAAGTTTAATGAATAAAAAATCAAGGGCAATGCTCTAAAAATCTCAAATCTAAATTCCCCTTTTGTGTGAGATCATTTTCTGGCATTAAAAATGGGTCCTGAGATAAAACATGAATTGTTAACAGACTGTTAATTACACACTGCGGGTTCAACTGGCAGCAGTATTATTTCTGATCTATCCTCTCATCTCCTTTGAAGTTAATGCAGCAATGCTCCTCCTGAAATGGTCATTTTCTAGACACAGAGAGATGCACAACTTGATTAGCAGATGCACTATGGTTTCGAAGTGTTTTACATAAAGCCGTTTTGTGCCAAATGTGACATATTGTTTTAGTCAGGCTGCATTAGCAAAACAATGTCCATCATTGCCTGGTGCTGTGTTTCAGTAGATTCTGTCATCCATAAAGATAAAGATGCATTCAAAACACATGAAGATGTGCTGTACATTCACTCTGCAGAGCTGACGTGGACCAAAGCGATGGCCGTTTCTACTCGTTCTGACTTTTTCAAGCTGCTTTTGGGGTTGAAATAAAGTCACACATCTTTCTTCAGTGCAATAATAGCAGCCGAGAATGAAACCTGAGAAGAAAATACCGCTTTCATTTACTTTGACAAGGCTGCACCGTGCAAGCTCCAGTACCACATTTAGTTTCATCTTTGTACCCTGTCCATGGGCAGCTCACATATAATTAATGTGAGGAGTGAATGATGTAATGTCTGTGAACATGGAAAACAATACCTGAATGTCACGCTCTGTGAGTGCAGGAGGAGGCTCGAGACTAGAAAACACAAAGTGCAAGACTGAACTCATTCCAAGGGAAATGTGTGTGCACTCTATCGGAGTAGTTTCTTGGTGATGGATAGATTTTTGTGCGATTCCATCTCAAAAAAATTCTCAAATGAATGGGAATGTTTATGCAGATTTTAGATTTAACAGATTTCACTTACCTTTCAATATATATTGTAATTGTCAACCACTTAAAAATTAGGTAATGGTCATTCAAAGCTTTTCACCTTTATTATTAGACCAAAATGATGTCACAGCACTCATATGTTGCACATTAAATATTTTCCTGCATCACAAATGCCTGCAGCTGCTTGGCAGTCTTGTGTAGTGTCTCCTCATCTGGTATGCATCAGCAGTTGCATCCTTCCTGGTTTGAAATCAGGAACTTTTCTTGGCCACCATGCTTGGCTTGGCCCAAACAAGTGGGTGCAGAAGGCCATGGCGATTACTTCAACTCGTACTCATTGGCAGCATTCTCAAACGGTGGGGTCTCCTTTCACCAGAAATGTAATAGGCTTTGGAGGGGGGGGTCACTGCTTCAAATGGCTTTGGAAGCACGAAGCTTAAAGGTCTCATAGGTGTGAGGTGCAGTAAAAGCTGCTGTAGGTAGGCGTAATAAAAGGTGTTACTATCCGGTGAAATCAGCCTTTGCCTAAAGGAACTTTCCTGGGTGTTCCAAGAGATGTAAAAGGGGACAGGGAGGTGGGAGTAGTACAAATGATTACCGTGGTACAACTCTGTGATAAGGATATATGTGTCCACGGGGTTTTTACTGCGTGCATCAGGTGATGTTTTTATGAATCATAACAGAGGAAAAAAATCTTTAAATATCGACATTTCCCTGGAGATGTAAAACACCTTTGTACAGATTAACATGGTCTACATAAAGTAAGACAGGCAGAACAGGGCAAGACTAAAGAGCTGTGGAGCTAGTATTAAATCCATTTACACAATCTACAGCATGCTTTATATTCCCTTGCCACTTCCATGGCACAGCCGACGACCTGAGCTCAGTGGGTTTGCAGCCCTGCACATTAATGATCGTGGACAATGTAATTTTTGCTTAAGTCACACTTAATATTTAATGACTTAACACACTTAACACTTAATGACTTACTACAAACTGTTGGATATTTAATTAACAAATGAAGCAGAATCCAACATTTTGATGTAGTTAAACTTAAACCTGTTGCAGCACGGGGCTGCACCCTTTATCAGCAGGCACGACTCATTACTGCAGCCTGGAAAGTGTTTACATGTGGGGAGCTACTTTCACCGCATTACTTTTGGCTCTTAATTTCCAGTGGTGAAGTCCCCTGCAGCGCTTTAGTGCCCTGGCTTTGCTGGTTCACTTTAAAGACTTCCTCTCTTCACTTTGTCCAGTGGACCTGCAGCGGTGCAATGACAGGAACCATATTGGAGGGCACAAAAAAACATTGTCATTAAGCTGTTTTACAACACTGTGAACACTGTTAGAAGATTAAACAGATTCACCTGGTATATTTTATCTGTATGTACGTATTCATAGGATTCTGGCTGATAAAGCATATTGCTCGGTGCTGTAATGGCATTATGTGATAGGTTGACTCTAGTCACACTTTGTTTAATTATGCTTAAAATATATGCAATCCATCAACTTGCACCACTTCACATGCTTGTTACTTAGTAGGGGTCACAACAAATGAAACCCACCTATTTAAACAAGGGCAGAGGACAATGGAAAGATAACATTAACTCCATTAATTGCATTCACGTGGAGCACCATCACTGGCAAATAAACTGAGGGCAGAAAGACGTCACTTTGCTCGAGATCAAAAAATAAAAATAAACACATTGTATTAAAGTTCAATTCAATATTTATTGCATAAGAAAGTACAAATGCCCATTAGGCAGGATGATACGAGGCAGAGGCGCAGTCATTGGGCTTGAGCAATTATCAGTGGCATAAGTCACCATTCAAACATGCATGAATAAGAAATTACAACAGTGTGGGGTGCAATTAGCTCTCCTAAATCATTGCGTGTCAGATGACATTATCTCACCGGCTGAGAGCTATTACTGCACTGAGAGTTTCAAGACCCAGAAGAGTCAGTGGGGTCAACTACTGTGGGGGAAAAGATCATTTGGTCCCTGCTTACAACATGAAAACATCTCTGTGGAGTCTGGGGCCCTCAAATGTTCTAAAATCTGCAAAGCATGAGGCATTTAGGGTTTCACTTGTGTTGGAGCATTGTTAATTACAGGCTTCATGTTAAGTGTATGTTGAAATGCTGGTTTCAGTACAATTTAGAACTGGAAGCAGAATATGTGATTGCTGAAATGGCACAAGGGCTAATCTATTTCTGGAGTGATAATTACCAAAAGTCAAGTGTATTTTAGCTTGCATATTACTGCAGGTGCCCAGAGGAAGAGTGTTTTATATCGTCTTTGTCAATTGTACAATGTGTGTACAACTGACAAGCTACTTTCCCCATTTGTCCTGATTTTTAACGAACTTACGTGTGATTCATTTCAAGGCGTCATACATGTTTCCGCTGCTGGGGCATAACACAAGCTGACTACCAGGAGTTTTGGAAGAGATCATATCACTGACCCATACTGAAAAAAATGTAGCTGACTCATGCACTAATCCCTCTAAGTTGTGCAATCATGGCTGTCAAAGGCTTGGATGCTGTTTCCCTGGATGTGTTGTTTCCTCGCATGCTTTGATCCAGACGCTGCTAACAAATCAGGAATATGAAAAGCAGAGTAGCTATGCTGAATTGTGCACTAGATGAGACATAAAACTTCATTCAAGGAGGTCAAACATTTAAGAGAACCTGGGAGGTTTATGAAGACTGTGACCTGTGCAGATCCCCGCATGTGACTGTAATGAGCAGAGAATCCTAATAAAAGGGCCACTGACGCATCCATGTCATTGATTAGTCAAGGGATGACCCTGAAATAAAGTGGCCATTGGCCCGTCTGCCCCTTCTGTCTTGCTGATTAATCTAGCCACCCAACCAAGCATCTTTTGTCTATAAAACAATGAAGAAACACTGAGAAGGCAGACTTCACAGAGGAGTTCTTATATATCAAATGTGGAAAAACTGGAGCTGTAATACAGGTACAGCTTTCTCCAAAACCCCACTGAAAAAGATCACAGACAACATGTGATGTCTAATGATGCTCGTTTGAGCTTGATTGCCTTTATAAACTCAGTTGATAATCTGGCCCCTAGGCTGTAGGCTTTCAAGGTGAATTGTGTAATAGGTACAAAACAAAGGACAGCTGTGATTTACAAATCATCCTTATAGTCATCTAAGACCACATCAAACGCACCCTGTTATTTCATTGTTGTCAGCATCGCTTTTCAAGGGAAACTTACCCAACAGCAACTTCCTTAATTATTTTTCTCGTAACGCACATTTCTGTGTTGTAATTCATTGCTTTTTTAGCGGAAACATTACGCTCAAAAGGAAACTGAAAAAGTTGAAAAAAGTTGGAAATCTATAGAAGTCTGTCCCGCCCTTCCCCAAAAAAGAGAGCGGAGGCGCTCCCAGCCTTCAAAGAGCCAGTCCAAACTTTACGCACAATTGTTGCTCAGGAGCACACCGGGGCTGCAAGATCCGCAACGCGAGGTAGGTAGAAATAAAATATCTCCATGTCAGTGAGACTTTTGATTTGTGCTTAGATCCCGTGAAACATCATGTGAGCACATGGACGGACACTTAGATTAAACGCGGTGCACTCACCCCCGTCTTGTTATGGCTCCTTTGGATCCGGATAATATTAGTTTAAGAGTTCGTTTTGGAGCGCTGTTTCTTGTTATGTCCTGATAATCTGATGAGTGAATTGAAACCTCAGTTATGTAATCTTTGTGCGCGTCTCTGTGACTGAGACTTTGATTCAAATCGCCTCTGAGGCGGAGTGTCGCTCATCACAAATAATTTGAAATGCGCTTCGCTTTAATAGGTGATCAGCGTTCACGTTTTGACAAGTCAGCGCGTTTGCTTCTGCGTAGAGGGCGAAAACGGCGTTTGCCCGCGCGCATGTCCCATTGAGCACGAGGATAAAAGTCAACTTTTGGCTGTTGGGATGGTAAAACACACAGTCCCTGACTGACATGCTTTGCTGGGCATTCCCAGAGCTGACTGCTGAGCAAAAAACCCCACAGACTTTTTTTAAATTCACAGAAAACATTATCTGAGGCTTAAAGCATTTCCCATCATATTTCCTCATCACTAGCCCGTTTTAAATTTACCATTTCACTTAATATCGGTTTTTATACATAAAGGGACAG
>VOQJ01016554.1:0-11343 GCA_015052665.1 Apistogramma diplotaenia | reverse complement strand
GGGGTATGGGGACAGGGGGGGGGGGGGAGGAGGACAGGGGAGGGGGGGATGAGGACACTGGGACGGGGGCATGAGGACACTGGGACAGGGGGCATGAGGACACTGGGACCGGAGGCATGAGGACACTGGGACGGAGGCATGAGGACACTGGGACGGGTGCATGAGGACACTGGGACAGGGGGCAGGAGGACACTGGGAGCGGGGGCAGGAGGACACGGGGACGGAGGCATGAGGACATTGGGACGGGGGGCATGAGGACACTGGGACGGGGACATGAGGACACTGGGACGGGGGCATGAGGACACTGGGACGGGGGGCATGAGGACACTGGGACGGGGGCATGAGGACACTGGGACGGGGACATGAGGACACTGGGACGGGGGCATGAGGACACCAGTTACCATGGCGATGTAAGAAGTGATCCATCATCAGGACCTTGAAAATGTTGGGTTAAACCTGAAGTTACCTCACCAAGGTCCAAAAACCTGCCTGCCAGTCCAGGCGTCTGCAGCTGGTTCCGTTCACAGTCTGAGTGCAGCAAACAGAGACTCCTGACTTTAAGCACTGCTGACTATGAAGCCCGCAGTCAGGGGAAGTCATGTGTCACTGAGAGGCAGCAAAGACTCTGATCTTTGCTGCCTCTCAGTGACTCAGCACATCACTCCCAAACTCTGGAGGAAGTCCTACCTGCCGCCTGCGCGCTGCTCTTTCCGGCTGACGTCACCTTGGCGATCAGGACCTCCTGCCGCAGCCTCAGCACCACCTGCTGCAGCTCCTCGGCTTCCTTCTTCCTGCCTTCGTCCTGGCTCCTCAGCTTCTGGCCCAGAGCTTCGGCGTACTGTCGGCCGCTCATACCCGCAGGACGGCTCCTTATGACGGCCACGGCCACGGCCACTTTGGCCTCCGTGGAAAACCACTCGGCTCCACTCATTTCTGAAAGGCAGGAGGAGACAATTGTCCAGGTGCACAGGTGTGTGTGTGTGTGTGTGAGTGTGTGTAAGTGTCTGATGTGACCAAAGGAGCTGGAACCTCAGATCTCGGCTGATAGTTTCAGTTAACCAAAGTCAAGCTTTTACTTTTTTCCATTGATCTAGTTTAGTTTAATAGTGTTTCTGTGCTCATGTCAGATTATTATTTGTCTATTTTTGTCACCAGTCAGCGGAAGTGTAGTTTCTGCTGCGCTGGATGAAGAAGCTGAGCTAATGAACACCTGTGTGAGTGTCACTTTCCACGCAGTGTGCACCGAGTCAGCTCCACGCTGTGCAGCTCCACTGCAAATCTTATTTTTATTAACCAGTAATAACCGTAATGTCTCTAATGCAGCCCGAGAAGCTGGCAGAGCCCGGAGGGGCGGAGACCTGATGATTTTATGAACACGTGAAACACAGCTGGATGTTTTTATTCCGTTTGTTCTTAAATCTTAAAACATGACAATTAAACTCCGAGTGAAGCCGCAAACTACAGCAAGCTAAAGCGGCCCAGCTAGCTAACAGCTAACAGCCCATCTGATGTTCCGGAAACGTCCACCAAACTTCCACCAAACTACCACCGAACTACGCGGCTCATCCTCACCTGTGACGCCGCCTCCTCCGTGGGCCCGGGCCGCCTGTCAGAGTAAATGTCCCCACGTTCACGGAGCTGCTTCAGCTCCGGCAGGTGTTCCGGTAACATCTGTCACCGGGCAGATTCTGCCCCTGTGTTTTCGTTTATAACGTTTTAAATAAACAAACACGTTTAAAGATTTATTAACACGGAATAATAACGTGAAATTATTTTTAAAAATATATAAAACAGATTCATGAAACTTATTCTTCAAAAAGTTGCAGCTATTTTAAAACGGAAAGGAGAAACATTTCAAAATAAAAGCGCAACCCACGGAAGTGAAAATCAGCTTTTATGGCTAAATGCTGCACATTTACAGGATGGGATCAAGTCCTAACGCTGGTGTGAAAATGAAGATACATTTCTCATCTTTGCTTTGTAGGCCAAATGTTGGAGTTGTGATGGATTTCCTAAAGGACTGACCACCATCTGATCTCCACCTGTGAGAAGCTTCTGGAGCACCACCTGTAGATCCAGCACACTCAGGTGAGAGCACTAAAGTAACTGTGACCAGGAACCGTCTTTGAACATTTGCACTTTCAACGATTTAATAAATACCTGCAAGTTATCAAATACTATCATAATAATTAATCATATCCATCATTCAAACGAAGCTTAATTAGCAGAATCTTGTTAAAGCAACATTAGTGCATAAAATGATTCTCTCTGAAAATGTGCTGCAGTGGTTTTAATAGTTAAATAATTATTTTATTGTTTACTGTTTATTCAGCTGATGATCAAATCCGTATAATTATCGTGTCAAATACGATTCAAATAACATAAATAATTGCTTTTATTGTTTATGAAGGACAAGCACGCTGTAGTGAAGACTCCTTTTTACTTCCTTGTTTCCTCATCACTAATTGGCTTCACCTGTCTCCTTATTCACTCACCTGGCTTCACCTGCGGTGCAGCTGTGGTGAGAGGAGGGTTAGGCTCAGCGCTCCATGTTTGTTCACTCGTGTGATTAATTCAGATAATAATAATCTTTCATGCACTGATGGCTGATTGCTTTCATGTATCCTGATCTGATGATGACAAATATCACATTAAAAGAACACAATAAACAGCGTGAATGTTTAAATATTTTTATTTGAAAATGGAACAAAGAGGAAACATGTAAAATGAATTATGCTGCATGGCATAATGTGTGCTGAGACATTAATATGTACATTTTATGTGATTTTAAAGAGAAAGTGGACCTTTTGCAGTAGATCTGAGTGTGACAGGTAACTGATGATGAATGACGCTGCATAAAAGATCTGCATGGTTGATATTTCATTATATCAGCGGCATGTACGTACATCCATGTCCTGATGCTTATTTCACTTTAATCAGTGCAAAGCTGCCATATTCAGGATAAGGTGATGATCCAGTGAGCTCGGTGGTGGGATGATGGTTAGCATTGTTGCCTCACATCTGGAAGGTTTGGGTTCGAACCCACCCGGGCCTCTCTGTGTGGAGTCTGCATGTTCTCCCTGTGTCTGCGTGGGTTCTCCGGGTTCTCCGGGTTCTCCAGGTTCCTCCCACAGTCCAAAGACATGCACCTACTGGGGTTAGGTTAATTAGGTTAACTGGTCACTCTCAATCACCCACAGGTGTGAGTGGTTGTCTGTGTCGGCCCTGCGACAGGATGCCCACCTGTACAGGTGTGCCTGCCTCTCACCCTGTGACAGCTGGGAGAGGCTGCAGCCCCTGAACAGGATGGAGGATGGATGGAGGATGGATGGAGGGATGATTTGATCGAGGTCGTCCACGTGCAGGCCTGTTGGTGTTCAGACAGGTGGACACAGCTGCTCTGATCTCAGGTGTGTCATCATTTCAGCCTGCAGGCAGGTGTGTTTTTACACCTGAATGCCTGATCAAATAAAAGAGTTCTATTCATAAGGCCATGCTTCAAAGAGAGCAGCTGCTGCAGGACCTGAGAGGCCAAACTCAAACTTTCAGAACATTTTAACATCACGTTCTCTCAGGAGCGTCTCCGGTCCGGCCCGTGTTTACCAGCAACGCCTCATTTACTGTCAGAGCAGCAAACCAAGAGCTACAGCAGACCACAGAGAGATGCAGATTCCTGTTGCCCATCCTGGTTCAGGCAGTCTAAATACAGATGGGCAGATCTCCTCCTCCCCAGTCACCAGCTCTGGCTCTTCCACAAGGAGCCTGAAGAGCCACATGTTCAGGGTTTCCTCCTGGATGTCAGCCAGGGAGCATCCTCATCAGGTGCCCGAATCACCTCAGCTGGAGGGAAACCTGAATGTTACCCTGTGACGTGCAAAGTGATGAGAAAGTGAACAGAAACGACGGCTGAAACAGGACCACAGAGACAAGTATGGATACAAAACAGCCATAAAACGTATTTAATCCACAAAGAAACGTGGTAACAAACCTTCATCTTCCCTCAGAGGCTCCATGTCTCCCAGCACGCAAACTGCTGAAATCATGATGGACTGAAATTTATTTCTAATCTTTAAATGCATTTTTGTTTTGGTAGAAGTTTGTCTGATCAGGGCTGACACCAGCCCATGGCTCTTCTTCACTTGGAGGAGTGCACACACACACACACACACACACACACACAGGAGATGTAAAAGTTTTACCTGCAGCCTGTGCAGAAGCTGCTCATCACCAGCAGCTCCCCTGCAGTCGGTCTCTCTGGAAACAGCTGCTCTCAGCCGTAAGCTGACGTCCTGCACGGAAACATTCGCCGTGCTCGTGTTTGCTGATGAATGAAGCCGGACGCTCTCTCCATTTTCACCGCGCTCACACCTGAAGGCTGAGGAGCACCAAAACCAGTGACCACAATCATCACAGCCACCACACACCTGCTGCCGCCGCCTCCGGCCTCTCAGGAGGAGAGGAACCGCAGACATCTCTGCAGGCAGGACTAACAGGATGCTTCTCAGCAGAGAACTAAAACATTTGGCAGAGAAATCTAAGAAAAGTCCAGATTAGAGGCGGAAACACCAAAGGAAGCATCAGACTCAGACCTGAGGAGTTTCCTGCTGACCTCAGTTATGCTCCTGGACCGCTGGAGAAGCTGGCGTTTGAGGATGAGGATGAGTGAGAAGTTAAACCATCAGCATCCACCAGGCAGAGGAGCTGATCCAGAACGTCACAGAGAACCAAAGACGGGATCGAGAAGCAGCTGATGAGGTTCTTCTGACTGTGGTTCACCTCATCAGAGAGAAGCTGCAGCAGGAAACGTTAGCAGCTCGGTGTGCTCTGATATCTGTAAATCTGCAAACCGTTTGTTTCTGTTTGGACCAAAACAACAAAGTCACATTTTTTCACTTTAGTTTCTAAAGTTTAAAACTTTAGACTGAAGCTGAAGTGGGTTTAACTATATAACTGTAACACCTTCAAGCTCTTACAGTTGTATGAACTCCATTTAGCCTTTGATGCTGTTGTTCACTCATGTTTTGATGAATCACTGCACATGTTTCCATCTTCCTGCATTAATATCACCACAGAAGAGTGAAACCTGCAGGCTGTGAAAGCATCTTTAAACATTTTGTAAACATTTGAACCTCCATTAAAACGACAGATTATTAAATCTTTGATGGAAACAACGTTTCTAAAATCTCAGACTCGTTTACACTGAATCTTTATCACCGAGATATAAACACGTGACGCTTTAAACGGACTCTTGTTGGAAAATGAAAACGTTTATGAGAAAAATATTTGCATGAGTCCTTTAAGCGTTTGAGCTGAAATAAAAAAAGAAAAGCGAGGGGAGGGAGATGAGGGAGAGGGGGAGAGAGAGGCCGTATAAAAGCTGGAGTCAGACCTGAGCCGCTCCGAACCTGAGGAGACGCTCGGAGCGGATCGAGCTGCGCTTCTGGGTTTAATGAAGCTCGAACAGAAAGACAACATGACGGGAAATGACCGGTGCGTGATGGAGACGGCGCCCTCTCAGCCTTTCCTTTTTCCTCTGCTGGATAATTAAGTTGATCAGAGAGTTTCTGTTGCGAACATGCTGCGGGTGGAGCGGAGAAGATGAAGAGGAGGAGGCAGAAATGCGTCGGATCACTGCTGGAGATGGAGACGAGAAACGCGCGCGGTGGATGAGTATCTGAGGGCTTCAGAGCGGTCTCCTTTGCGCCCGATGACAGCGGGGTTTGACTGGGGAAGGTGGAGGGATGGAGAATGCCAGTCAGCTCAAACCGACGCCTGCCATCTACGGAGAGCTGTTGAACATCTCCACCAACGACACTCATGCCAATTTCACGGCGAAAGCGGAGCCGAAGGACACTAACGTGGCTTTCCAAGCGGGACTCGCCGTGACCTTAGCGCTCATAACTTTAGCCACGACGCTCTCGAACGCGTTCGTCATCGCCACGATTTATCAGTCCCGCAAATTACACACGCCCGCGAACTTTCTGATCGCGTCCCTGGCGGTCACGGACCTGCTGGTGTCCATCCTGGTGATGCCCATCAGCGCGCTGTACACGGTGAGCCAGACGTGGACGCTGGGCCAGGTGGTCTGCGACATCTGGCTCTCCTCGGATATAACGTGCTGCACCGCGTCCATCCTGCACCTGTGCGTAATCGCGCTGGACCGCTACTGGGCTATCACGGACGCGGTGGAGTACTCTAAGAAGCGCACACCGGGGCGCGCAGCGGGGATGATCGCCACCGCCTGGGTGATCGCCATCTCCATCTCCCTGCCGCCGTTCTTCTGGCGCCAGGTGAAGGCGGAGGAGGTGACGAGCTGCAACGTGAACACTGACCACATTTTCTACACCATCTACTCCACCTTCGGCGCGTTCTACATCCCCACGCTGCTGCTCATCGCCCTGTACGGGAGGATTTACGTGGAAGCCCGAAAGCGCATCCTGAAGCAGGCGCACAACAAGCCGGGAAAGAGACTCACTTCGGCGCACCTGATCACCAACTCCCCCGGCTCGGTGGCGTCCACCACGTCCCTGAACTACGGGACCAACGACTCCTCCTCCTGTGACACTACCTCGTCCGCGAACGTGAGCCAAGTCAAAGTCACTGTGTCCGACGCGCTGCTGGAGAAGAAGCGCATCTCCGCCGCCAGGGAGAAGAAGGCGACCAAAACTTTGGGAATAATCCTCGGAGCCTACATCATCTGCTGGCTCCCGTTTTTCATTTACACTCTTTTAGTGCCTCTCTGCGAGTCCTGCTTCCACCCGGAGTTATTTGACATTTTCACCTGGCTCGGTTACCTCAACTCCTTAATCAACCCCATCATCTACACCATGTCCAACGAGGACTTCAAGCAGGCTTTCCACAAACTCATTCGGTTCCGATGTTTCAGGGCATGAAGGACGGTTACAGCCATACTTCGCCCTTCAAGCTCCACCTCATGTGTAAAAAGCCAGGATTGAATCAAACCCACCGTCTCACACACCCACTTCACCCCTCCAGGCTGCTCCTGAGCTGGTTTATGATAATGTGGCTGCAGAGTGATGGGTGGTGCAGAGGACCGTGGCCTGTGCGGTGGAGTCGCTGCTCTCTGACCTGTGGGATTGGTGCAGAGGAGCGATGTCAGCGAGGCCCCGGAGATGGAAGGCGTGTGACTGGTTTGCAGCTGATTGTGTTGCTATTCAGACTTGGAGAAAGCCCATAGCCCCCACATGCAGGGCCCCACCCCCAGCCTGTATGTTCTGCACTCAGCTGCAGCCTACAGACTCACTTTGCCATAAGAGTTTGACAGCCAGTGTCAGCTGGCTCGTAAGCACAAACAGCTTAAGACTAAGCTACCATGAGCCCGAAGGGCAAAAAATAAGATTTGTGTTTCATTTTCCTGTCAATAAGGGGAAATACTGGTGCCTACAACATGTTCACTTCAGCTCTTCATGTGCCTGGCACGAACGGAGGCAAAGGCATGATTTTAGTTTGAGAAAAAGATGCAGATTTGCTTTATTCTCGTGGACAGTGTGTGTTTTCTTTTTGCTGTGGCTGATGTTCATGCTAACCATGGCTCCACAACCGAGTGTAAATGTACGAATCTGTGTGCATCAGTGTGATTTTTACCTTCATTTGTCAAAAAAGAGGCTGAATGTTGCTCGTCATGAGCATCATACTGTAAAATAGTGCTGAGCTCAGAGCGAAGGAGGACCCGCACAGCCCCCGTCTGCCAGATCCCCCCAAAGATGTGAATGTTAGCTTTGACGTGCCGTCTCACACTACAACAGTCTGAAGGCTGCTCGTCAGAGTCTCCTGGCATTTGTCTTCCACACCTGAGAAGTTTGTTAAAGCTGCAAAATGTCACATTATTCTGATCAAAATCACATGTGAAATGTCAGCTGCTGCTGATCCCCTAAAAGAAGCTTTCAAGGGGAAGATCTTCACACACACACACACACACACACACACACACACACACACTTGCAGCTTCTAAAAACATCAGGAATGATGGAGAAACCTCCCACACGTGCAGAGCCGTAACTGAGCTCACGTGTTTGCTTCGTCGGCTTGATTGTGGCGCTGCGGCGGTTCACACGTCCGCCTCAGGTCAAAGGTCACCGGGTTGAGACCTGGAGGAGAAGAACAGGCTGGTGGATTCAGGCTTTGATGGAGGGTAAAAATAAGGATCTGCTGAAACAAATCAGTATTATTTTATCTCGATTATATTTAGTTTTAAAACGTCAAAGCAGGAAAACTGTCCTTGAAATGAAGTCGTGGTATCGAGGCAGCTCACTTCTGTTCAGAGATTTACAGAATCTTCCTGTTTATTAGACCTAAAATTAACATGAAGTATATAAAATGTAAAGAAAAGCTTTAAAATAATCACATTTAATGAGAATAAATAAAAGAATGATTGTATTATTGAATGGCAGACTGGTGACCTGTGCAGGTGTGGGATAAGAGCGTGGACAAAAAGAAAAGCACAGCATGCAGCTAATCGAAGGAGCTTCTGCCTGAGTGCTGAATGAACAGGTCAAAGCCACTCACAGTAAACTTGTATCCTCACACTCATAAACACTTCTTTATGAGCAGAGGTCAGGAGCAGCGGCAGCATGATGGCACATTAGGGCTAAAGAATGTCTGAGTACATCATCGGGGTCAAGCTGAGTCTGCAACAACCTCGCAAAGTGAAGCATTAAGTGTCTTTGCAAAGAAAAGCAATACACAAATCTTTGTGAACTGTCACTTTAAAAATGAACTTTATGATCTGCAGTAAGAATCCTGCTGCTTTCATCTCTCAGAGGAAGTTTTTCTCTCAATCTCAGTTTCTGTTTTCTTACCTTGGAGGCTCCTTAAACACTCGTGCAGCCACAGACAGATTCTGTGGAGCCGGGAGGTGAATGTCAGCTTAGCATGAACAGTGAAAGCACAGGGGAGCATTAGCATGAACAGTGAAAGCATGGGGGAGCAGCTAACGTAAGATTCAGATCTGCAGGGTAACCAAACTTCAAAGGGTCGTTTGTGGGCAAACAGATGAGTAATTATTATTTTTACATCTCAGTTTGTGAGGTCAGTCGGCTGTGACCCTTTGCTTTATGCTTTTGTGCTACGCTAAGCTAGGCTAAGCATCTAGCGCCATAGCTACCATGCTAAAGTAAGAGTGGTATTGATCTGTTGCTCAGCTAAAGGAGACCTATTCTGCATCTGCTCGGCTCCATGTTTTCATGATGAGTTTCATGGTTCAAACCTCACACAGGTACAGGTGCCTGTGTCTTTAAGACACCCCCCTCTCTGATTGGCTAGTTTCCAGCAGCCAGCCGAGGGGCCGCACAAATGCTTTTGAGGTGCACAACAAACATGATGTAAGAATTGGAGTTTTTGTCTCACAAGGATTTTTTTATTTGTTTTTGCTGCATTATTTGGAACTTTGGGCACATTTAACATCCTGGGAACAAGGAGCAGCAGAATCGGTCTCCTGTCAAAGGGAAGCTCACTGAGCCGTGAGGAAAACATTAGGGAGGGTCGGTCCAAAGACAGCAGAACTCCCGGGTCGTTTCTCAGAGATCCCAGCCCTCCTCATCCCGCTCTCTGTGTACAGTATCGATCAGCTCAGTGTGAAACTCATTGGTGGCTCTGTCAGTCCAGTGGAAGTTGCATTTCATCCAGGTTAGCTTCTTGCTGTACAACGCTTCTGCGCACATCGGCGCTGCACTGTAACTGCTCTCTGCAGGAGGAGGTCCAGCCCACCTGGAGCACAAAAAGCACTGCTGCTGCTGCTGTTGTGAAAACTGAAAATATGAATAAAAAAGGTCTATGGCATCATGAGCTTATGACAGTTTGCTCTCTTCTGTTCATTTATTCCCATTTGAAGGATTCTGAGGCTCAAAAAGGCGTCAAAGAGAGCTGACATTTGTTTCAGGATCGTCTGCTCGGAGACCATCGAGCTGACACAGCTGCTGTGACCACATTAACACTTTGTAACTTCATTAATCAGCAGGGAGAAAACGGAGGCTCTGACTGCATAATGAAATACATTTTTCCTGCTTTCTTTCTGAATCTGTGCGTCCTCCACCGTGAGGGATTATATGTTAATGCACCGAGCTCAGCATACATACAGCATAATAAGGATTTTGTCACGCAACGGCAGTCAGGTGGCCGTTGTGACTGTTCTTGCTGTTTGTGCATTTAAAGGGATGTGCAGTGTTTGAAGAGTCAGCAGTTATTGTCACAAGAACCGAATGTGCACTTTAAAAACCGCAGAGAGATTAGAAACATGTTTAAGTTCATACTGCAGTAAAGTGACCCAGTAATTCTCCACAAGGGTAAAGCCTGTGGTGGGCGGCGCCCAGTTCTGATGATGATGGCTGCAGATATCGGCCTTCTCTCGAAGAAAACTCTCAAACTCACCTGATTTGAAGTTTTTTGCCTTCTCGTGACCTTCTGGACTGTTTTGGTGCTGCTGCGCTCTTTAGAGGAGGTCCTGCTCTGTCCTCCAGTGCTTCTGAACAAGGATCCTTGGACGTGATTGCTGGTGGAATCTGGTGAGCAGGACAGGTGGTGACTGAGGATTGTGTTATTGCACCTCCAGGTTACTTCCTCTGTTCTCCATCAGACACCTGAGGACGTTACAGCAGAGGTGTCGACAGCCTCGGCTGGGGGCTGAGTTTTGCTGAGTCAGAGGGGCCTAAACACAGCAGTCCTGCTGGAAGAGGATGAAAACTGCACTCAGCTCCCACTGATGACAGGTGACGGTACGTAAACACGAGTGGCATCTCCACTCAGCCAGCTGCACCACTTCTGTTGGGACTGTTGTCAAGAGCAGGTACCCAGGAGGCATCTGATTGGATACCTGAACCACCTCAAAGGTGCATCTTTTGGAGTCTGAGCTTCCTCACCTGATCTCTGAGGCTGAGTTAGACGCCCACTGGAGGAAACTTTAACCTGAGTCACACTGATGCCCCTACCCACAATGCTGTGCAGGCGCACTCTGCCTCACTTTTGGATGCAGACACAGTGGACAGGAGCACACGTGTGTGTGTGAGTGTGACAGCTTTAATGACGTGTGACGGCTTTTTCTTTCTGGGTGTGTGTGTGTGTGTGTGTGTGTGTGTGTGTGTGTGTGTGTGTGTGTGTGTGTGTGTGTGTCAGCTGTACAGTCCGTAATGCAGGCTTTAGGAAAAGGAGGAAATACTTTTCGGAGCCCTTCCGTGACCTGGTTTTTGTTGCAGACGAGCAGCAGATGCAGCGTTCACGCCGCTGTGTCGTCACCATTCACAGAGCGCGTTCAGCCGTCTGCACACACGTCTGCACACACGTCTGCACACACGTCTGCACACACGTCTGCCACCTCTGCACAACGTCACG
>VOQJ01016552.1:0-15367 GCA_015052665.1 Apistogramma diplotaenia | reverse complement strand
GTCCTTCACCACCTCAAATCCTGCCTCCCCCCAGAGCTTTGACCAGTATCAGTTTGCTTATAAGGCAAACAGGTCAACAGCCAATGCCATCACACCACCATTATACATGCTGCTGCCAGTCACACAGAGAAAAAAGGTAATTATGTCAGGATGCGTTTTGTTGATTTTATTTCAGCATTTAACACCATTTTGCCGTGCATTCTTGTTAAGAAGCTGACTGACTTGGGGTTTACACCCCTCATCTGTCAGTGGATTTACAGCTTCCTGACAGATTGCCCACAGACATTGAGAGTGGGGACCTCCATGTCCTCGAATTGAATGCTCAGCACCGCTATGTGTTACGCCCCTTCCTCTACGCTCTATACACACACATGATTGTGTCCCCCATCACCAGTCAAATATCATAGTTAAATTTGCAGATGATATAACAGTGGTGGGTCTCATCTCTGATGACAGTGAGACAGAGTACAGGGAAGAGGTTCGGAGGCTGGCATCCTGGTGTTCAGCAAACAACCTTCTGCTGAATACCAACAAAACTAAGGAAATGGTGTTGGACTGGAGGAAGAAGAGAGTGGACCATGCCCCACTGCAGATAAATGGTGTCTGTGTGGAGAGCGTCTCGTATTTCACACTTCTGGGAGTGCACGTGGCTGATAACCTAACCTAACCAGAGGCTACACTTTTTAAGACTATTAAAAAAATGCCACCTGGAAGTAAACCTGTTGCAGTCTTTCTATCGCTCCACCATTGAAAGCATGCTGGAATACTGCATCACGGTGTGGTATGCTGGCTGCTCTGCAAGGGACAGAAAGGCCCTGCAGAACATTGTTAAGACGGCTGAGAAAATAATTGGCTGTCCCCTGCTCTCTCTGGATGACTTGGCAAATTCCAAGAGGGTTAAACAGGGCTAGAAAGATCCTGGGCGATCCATCCCACCCCAGTTGAGTTCTTTTCAACCCCCTGCCCTCCGGCAGAAGATACAGGGCCCCGAAGAGCCGGGTGTACGTATGTATGTACTTTTTTTGCTCTTATTTTATTTATTTATTTTAAGACACTAGAGAGACTGCACACATAATTTCATTGTCACATCATTGTACAATGACAATAAAGGATATTCTATTCTATTGTATTCTAACTGTAAAGTGTGACGAGCTGTAAACAGCTTTACCAAAATCCTGATTGATAATAATTTCAACAGAAGATAGCAGGGCAGACTAAGAATAGCAACATCCAGGAAGAGTTGTCAAGCATCAGAGACACAAACAACACTTCCAGCAGAGTGTTCTTGTGAAAACAAGATGCAGTGATTCATGAGAAGGGATTTCAGACTTCATTTGGAGAGTTTTCTTTCCTGTTAACCATGTGGTCAAAAGTAGTAACATAATCATGGTGCAGCTTATAAATTCTAGATTAAAAATAAATAAATTTGTTTACTTCAAATGGGTGTGGGGGGCAAATTATTACACTGCTATATTCCCTAAATGCCGCTCCACAGTAACTGACATTATACTGGTGAATCTGTGAACACTGAATCATTCAGGTACAAGACAGGTTTGGTAATTTCAACAGACAGTGAAACACTCACCACAGGATTAACAGGATGTTCCTCTCCTGTTGAGGTGTGGGCACTTCCTCTGTGACTGGACTGCCTTGAATTACTGCTGTGATCCTGCAGGAGAACAGAAGGATGACTATCATGATCACTTGGGTTAATGTGCATAAAATTTCCAACACTCTCCAACGCTCAGCTCACATTAATCTGATTACTGGCCTATTCCTCTGGCTTTCAGTAAGTGAAACCTCACGCTGCACAGAACATGACTCACAATCTGGGAGGAGCGCTGTTCGCCAGCTGCGGCCGCTGAGATGTTAATGTTCCTCATCTCATCGCACAACGACTGGAACCCCGCAGGGCTGCGGGGTGAAGGCGATCTGAGCTGGTTACTGCTGTGGTACAAGGTGGATTCATCCTCCGTAATGATCTCCCAGCTCTAGAAGAGGAGAGACAGAGGAGGTTCCAATGAGCCAAACAACAGTAGTAAATGGTACTTCTTCTGTCCCCAATCTCTCTTACTTCCAGTATCAAGAGTTACTTAATCAGGAGGCTTTGTTCTTTTCCCCACTCTCCTTATCCTTCGCCTCTCCCTCACTCGTTATACCTGTGTATTTACAGTCTCCCCTTGATTTTCTGGTACATCTCATCTGCATCCTTCTTGGCTACCTCGTTTCCTTCTGGATGCCCTGTATTTTTACTGCAATTTAGACTTTACCTAAGAGACATAACTCTGCCAGCTTATCTACAATCAATATATACAATCACAAACCCTCTGTCACCACAAGGGCTACCTTGTTGGCTGTGTGTTAAAAAAAATGGCCCAGTGGTCTATTAATTAAAGGAATAGTGCAGAAATATGAAGGCAAGCTTTGTTCTGATAAAAACTGCAACTCCAAATCATCATTTGCAGCAGTTTGTACTGTTATTTGAAGGACCATCATGTCCATCACTTAAATGCACCTTTTCCATAGCCAGGGTTTAGGGGCTGGACTGCAACTGAGACATATGACGCATAACAGGAAGCGGCACTTCGTCTGCCTCCGGAGTTGTTTATGTGACACAGAGGATGAAGAATTCAGTGAGTGAGTGGTAAACTTGTTAGTATGTTTTTTGGCCACAGCGGCTTTACTGACAGTGGAGAGAGACAGGAAGGGGGGTAAAGACACAGGGAAGGCAAACTGGCAACAGGCCAGGAATCGAACCGGCACCACCCGCACCGCACAGCAGCATATATAGTATATGTGGTCACCCGCTCCACCACTGAGCTACCCAGGCACCCGTTAGCATGTTCTCTATGCTATAGCTATCTGCATAACTGTTAAGTGAATACCAGGCACGTGCTCAGTTCATTTTCTATGCATCACGTAAATGAATGTGTTACGTTAGCCTATTCGCCCTGTTGTTCTCTAATTCATTATTATTTTAAATTGCCTTTTAAGATGAAATGTCTGTTCTCGGTCTCAGATATTATCAAATAAAATTTCCTTGAACATGCATCTTATAGTCCGGAGCGACATATATATGTGTTTTTTCTTCTTTATTATGAATTTTGTGGCTGCTGCGTCCTACACTCCAGAGCGACTTATAGTCGGAAAAATACGGTAATTTATGTGACTGAACATGGCATGGTTGTTAGTGCTAGATGTGGTGAGTATTGCAGAAACTGCTGATCTCCTGGCACTTTCAAAGAAGAACATCATTGAACGCCACCTGCCACTCCTGTCAGCTAACAGCAGCAAACTGAGGCTACAATTCACACAGGCTCTGCAGCCTGGACAATAGAAGATTGGAAATATGTTGCCTGATCTGACAAGTCTTAATTTCAGCTGTGACATTTGGATGGTAGGATCAGAATTTGGCCTGTATGGCCTGTATGGCTCTATCCTTCTTTGTATCAACACTTCAGGCTGGTGGTCGTGATGTAATGGTTTGGGGATATTTTCTTGCCACACTCTGGGGCCCCTGGGTATCAAAGGAGTATTATTTAAATGGCACAGCCTTCTTGATTATTGCTGTGATCATGCCCATCTATTCATGACCACGGTGTACCCATTTTCTGGCAGGTGCTTCCAGCAGGATAATGGACCATGTTGCAAAGCTCAAATCACTTCAAACTGGTTTCTTGAACATGACAATGACTTCAGTGTACTCAAATGGCCTCCACAGTCATCAGATCTCAATCCAATAGAGCCTCTTGGGGAAGTGGTGGAACAGGACATTCACATCAAAGATGTGCAGTAGATGTATCTGCGGCAACTGTGTGATATGCTATCATATCAAGATGGACCAAAAACGTTTCCAGCACATTGCTGAACCTGTGCCTCAGAGAATTACGGCAGCTCTGAGGGCCAAAGGGGTTCCAACTAGGTATTAGCAAGGTAGACCTACTGAAATGGCCAGTGAGTATAATTTTCATCAAATCAAAGTGGACAAAAACATGAGCAGACAGTTTACCGTAAGAAAAATAGTGTAACACCTGAAAATAGAAAACCATTCAATAGTTCCTTCACATCACTGGGCACAAGTTGGTTTTACTTCAACTTTTACTAACACAACACAAGTTGCTCTGGCAAACAAGTTAACCTCTCT
This sequence comes from Apistogramma diplotaenia, assembly GCA_015052665.1. NCBI lineage: Eukaryota > Metazoa > Chordata > Actinopteri > Cichliformes > Cichlidae > Apistogramma > Apistogramma diplotaenia. The sequence goes on along the minus strand of VOQJ01016552.1, from coordinate 11,223 downwards.
TCAACCATCTCCTTCTCATTGCTAACTGTGTGTTTGTTTGGTGTGCTGAGCAGGTACTGCAGAGTTGGATGGGTTTAGAGATTTTCCAGTGGAAACTGCTTATTGCAGCTGAACCAGCATTAGGAAAACATCAGACCTAAATGTTAAATCATGACAATGTTCTGCCATTTTAACAACTTTTTACCAGGCATCCTTGGTTACTACAATGAATATAGGAACAAACAAAAAAGTTACCTCTGGAGACTCCTGCATGTTCTCATGTTCTGAGATCTGTCTGCGTGTAATGAAAGGGTGCCCCACATCTGTGTTACTGTTCTGTCTTCTATGAGCTTCCACGTTGCTGTCCCTGTTTAGGGAACACACACATAATGATTTATGAAATGCATCAAGAAAAACTTTATTTTTTATAAGACGAGATGGGCGCCATCTTACTGCATAGTGGGTCGCTGCCATTGTGTGGTTCTGGTTTCATGATTGACATAGTAGATCCTTCCCAGATTATCTTGCCTCTCCTCCCAGCCAGGAGGCAGAGGAGGCACGATCTGGTTTTGTCTGGGACCTGACATATCCTGAGACTCCAGAAGCTCCCAACCAGGCTGCCAAGCATACAGAGAAAGCTTAGCTATTCAGCTAGAAGGAAATTCACTGGATGACTGTATTCACTGTATGAATACTATGGCTGATTTCTGAATAAATAATTATGAAGAAATTCAAGTTTTACAAATGCAATGGGACAAAACTAAACTGGACTCGAGCTGGACTAAAGGAAAATAGCCAGTTTCACAGAGCTCGCATTTTTCAGATTTACAAAAAAACACATCTACTGATATTAATGTGTACAATTTACTATTTACAATGTTTAGTATTAAACTGGTTTCTTATTGTTACCTGTGGGTACATATATTGATATTGCTCTTGGAGGCCTCCATTACCTTTTCTTTTGAGTATTTTTTTTCTATTTGTGATTCACATTTTCTACACTTCTCCGATGAGTGCCTTAGTTTCACTCACTCTGCTGTTTCCTTACTATAAACAGGACACACCGAAGAACTTGTGATGCAAACAGTGATTTTATATGAAAGGAGTCATTCAAGATCAAAGTGGAAATCACATTGGTGCAAACAATACATTTTACAGTGACAGATTTAGAAAAAAAGTATTGTGTTTATTATATTTATATGAATCTGAACTCTTAATTCATGCTTTGATCTGTCAGTAAGGAAATGAACCACAAACTGCTGAAATGCTGAAAACTAACTGACAAGGCCAAGGTTATAGCTGGTTTCCAATGTCACCTTTCTTGTTAAACAAACCACAACAGATAAAGTTTAACATTATAAGATTATTAAAGTTATCAACAGGAGACCTATTGGCCTATAGAGCTCCACTGTCAAATGTTTTGGAAATGTACAATGTGTGATATGCTAGAATGTAAACACAATTTGACTGCAGGTCAACCATCATTGAGCTGATGACTCATTTTTTGGCAATATCTGAAACATGTGGAGTGGAAGGAGTGGGAAATGAAGTTAATCAATGTACAGTATTTCTTGAGAAAAAAATCCATAAATCAGAAGTTCATCTGCAGCATTTTGTATAGATTCAGCCGGTAAATAAGGGACAAGGAATCATTGAAGTTAAACATGAATATACAGTTCACCTTCAAAATGTCATTAAAAAAATAATTAAAATTTTTAAATTTGAAACATTTAGTAAAGCTTTGCACATTGAGTACTCTAACTCTATACTACATTTCAAAAGAGGAGTAGTGATTAAATATAAATATTAATGCAGAGTCACTCAAAATGAATTAATAAAAATTAAATAAAATTAGAAAGTCAAAAATTGAAAATCTGTCTCCCCTATTTTTGTAGAGCCTTATCCAAAGATTATTTGTGCCAAGATTCAGAAGATTTCATATGTAAATAACCGAGTAGCAGCAAATTTAGCAAATCAGCTCCGCGGACTGTCGCACCAGTTTATATGACAAGCTGCTAGTACTGGCTCAAGATACAAGTTAAAACTGTTCCTTATGTTATCCACAGAGAACACTGGCTCATCACGTGAATTAGGATCCTTTGTTTATATTTGAATGATTATAGGTCAGTGTAGCTTAAACAAATGGCCAGACGTGAGGACTGGACTGAAAGTGAGAATGGAGAACTGGTGCTCAAGACCACTTTAAAAAAAACTGGAAGCAAAAGATAAAGAAATGAGGGGTGGCTCAAGACTTGCACACTACTGCATATATAAGTCAGCATGATATATGATATCCTATCATACAATAATTCTACATCATGTTTTATGCTAAAACCCATTTCATCTAGTTTATAGGTACATTAATACTAATAAAAAAACAGATTCTGGTTCATTCCTTAGTTTTAGAGTGTTAAGCCCTAAATTCAGCACCAGCTGACCTGGAGTTCATATTTAACAAGCAGCAACACAACAGCATTTGTGACAGGAAGTATAAACTTACATCGTTGTCCTCAGAATGATCTGCCGCTTCCTCCCCTGAACCTGAGTTTTTTGGCAGGTACGTCATTTTGAGACGCAGATGGCCTTTAACTCTGGACTTGTGACTGTGTGGGAATGGCAAAATAAATAAATAAATGTTTTGGCTTTTTTTGTTCTGGCTTTTATGGAAGCAATACCAATGTCCAAAATATTTAAAAATAAATAAATAAATGTGAATGTGCAAAATGGAAAAAATGGAATGTAAAACAGAGTAAAACAAAAAGTTAAATAACTATGAGAGCATGCTAACCTTCGTGGATGAAGCAGAAAATCCTTGAATGTGTATGGCCTTTCTGTGTTAGGATTTTCTGTCTGAGAAAGCAAACAAAAAGGAAATCTTGACGTCTGAACACTGCATGAGTAAATCTGCTGTTCAGCCCAGTATCACAACACTTAAAGATACCATTCTGTGAGATGACAGTGACAGTGCACAGTGAGGGCTTTTTTTGTGGGTGTTGTATTTATAACAAAACAAAAGCAGTAATGAAACATAAACACGAACGACTGTGTTTTCAAAACTCTGAACACTGATGTGGAACAGACAGTAGAATAAAGATGTCCATGTTTATATTTAAACTGCGCCATAGGTGGGACTGAGGTGAGGAGCTCACAGTGAAAACCAAGTTACATTCAGCCTACTGTGAGCTTAAACTGGAGACATCGGCATACAAATGCATTTTATTTTATTTTTTTACAGCCAAGCACTCACCGGTATTTGATTTAAAGGGATATCCACCTGTCCGAGAAAGTCATCACGTGTCTGAAACAGAGAGAGAAAAGAAATAATCATCTACAAACACAGAGGACTGGCGGTTAATCTGCAAGCCCAAGGCCCTCTTTCAGAAAGCAGTTTTCGCTAACCCTGAGATCGGTTTTCTGCTCCAAAAAAGGGTTAACTAAACTCTGAGTTAACAAGTAAAAGACCCTGTAAACCTGGCAGGTTTTCACTGTGGCAGTAGAGACAGAAAATGGGGGAAAAATACGTCCCTTGGTCTAGGCCAGGGTCGGCAACCTGTAACACTCAAAGAGCCAGTTGGACCCGATTTCCACAGAAAAGAAAACACTGAGAACCGCATATACACCAACTGGAAGAAAAAAGAAAACGGAGAATACTTTCAGCTTCCACGAGTGACGCATATATTGAGAGCCGCAGCATAAGGATGAAAGAGCCACATGCGGCTCTGGAGACCCCTGGTCTAGGTTGCTTGGGCCTTCCCATGATGCACTGAGTGTTTCTTTTTTATGCACCTCTTTTCACTCTCTCTGCATTTATACTTCTCTGACTTTTGTTCTGTCTCCTTCCCCTCACCCCCAACTGGTGGTGGAAGATGACTGCCCCTACCTGAGCCTGGTTCTGCCAGAGGTTTCTTCCTGTTAAAAGGGAGTTTTTCCTTCCCACTGCCACCAAGTGCTTACTCATAGGGGGTCATTTGATTATTGGGATTTTCTCTACATTACTGTAGGGTTTTTATTTAACAATATAAAGCACCTTAAGGTGACTGTTGTATTCATACAGCACCAAATCACAAGAGTGCTCCCAAGACCACATGTGTCTCCTGCTTAAAGGCGTGTGAGAAAGTATATTAAAGTATATGAAAGTAAGTTTTGAGCTTAGCAGTTAATATTTACAAATATATTTTTACAATAAATAATTGTTCTTCAACTGATACTACGTAGAACTGTTTATATTTTATACATGAAGTTCATGTCATTCAATATTGAGAAAGACATCTGACTAAAGAAATACAGAGATGAAACAGCTGAGCAACAAATGAATCATGGAAAGATTAATGACAGTGATTAAACCAGTATAAGAAGAGGCAGACAGATGATCTTTAAGTATCCCCCTGCTGCTCAGAAGGTGACAAAAATTTTATTGAATTGAAATCTCGAGAGAAGCAATTCCCACAAGGCCTGAGGCAATAAAACACCTGATCGTGCTGGAACTTGTGCACTGCGTAAGGGAGATGCAAACAAGAAGAAATGTGCAGCATGGCAGGATAGAATGTTAGAAATGTTATGCGAGCTCAGAGGTCGGCTCTAGAGGTTTTGCAAGATGTTCACTCTGCAAAGTCCTCAACTGGGCATTATATTACAGGAGAGGCACTGAGGAAGGCCATTAAGTCCCTGAGTGAAGCTGCAAGGAAAACCACTGGGTGGCTTTGGATTGGTGGGAAGTTGCTGCAGGGTCAGGGTTTGATCAACCCTGGCTTTGTCACCTGAGCGAGGGTGTCTGACGCTGGAACATCACTAAAGACACAAACCAGAGAAAGCATCTGGAATATACACCTTACACACATAGGCAGCAATTTTTCCTTAAAAACACTGCAGGTTGTTTTACTCTCTCTCATCTTGGTTTTGTATTTTTACTAATTGTATGTTAATTATTAAACTTTAACTATGTCTCTCTTCTTGTAGTTCTTTTTGTTGTTCAGCACTTTATGACTATAGGTTTTGTGAAATCTCTGTATGAAGCTTTAGACATGAAATACTGATCAGTTTGTTGGTTTCAAAATCAAATCACACTGATATACAAATGCCTGTCATAGCAGGCATCATACCGATGTCACCTGGAATTTAAAAAAAAGTTAAGACTTAAACTTGACTTTTAAAAATACAGTTTAAAGTTGGTTCCTGAAAACATTTTGCAAATAGTCTCACCATGCCTCGACAGTATTTTAGGGACATAATAGGTTCACATGCTGATATACACATTCAAGTTTAAACCTTAATACCTTTTCCACTCCAAACAAGCAAAACCAGTCTCAATTTGTCTAATGCTAAACTTGTGTCAAAAGGAATCCCAGCTCATTTTACAGTTGCTAAATTTAGTAGGTTATGCAAGGATAACACACAAAAGGCCCAGATTAACAGTTAAGTTTAACAATAGGATCTCTCCTTTGTGTCAAGCAAATAACAACTAACCATGAGTGCGGACAAAGCACCACCAAACAGAGAGAGAGAAAAAAAAGCAGTCAGTGGACAACAGTGCAAAAGCTTTCTGAATGAGGGATGTCAACAGCCCTGGTCTGTTGGGAGGGGATGGTTAACAAGCCAAAGAGGTTCTTGGAAATAAATATCCCTTCTGAGAGAAACCAGTCAAACTCCAGATATGAAAAACAGCTTGTTGGATTGTGTGAAAAGGTCCGATAAGGTGATTAGGGTGATTGGGTGGTGGCATTCTTTCAGATGCCATGTGAAATAACTTAAATTTAGTAATATTCATCCACTCTATACACTCACATAAATCAGACATATGGGTTTAAGGTTTCACTCTCCCTCATTCAAGTTAATCTGAAGTCACTGGCGTTACATAGCACATAATTAGTCTGTTTGGTTTAGATAATTATGTTAATGACACTACACTGCATTCAAAATTATATGAGTTGATTGAATTCCAAGTTGCATTAATTACTTTTCACCTTTCTTTTGAGTTACCTATCTAATGTGCCAGTCCTTTCTGCTCTGATAAAAGAGGAGGCTGTGGGTGGAGCCATTGAAATACACAGGTGGACCAAACCATCTGCTGTGACAGTATGGGGTGTTTGAGGTTTCTTTGTATTGAGTTCAGTGATTGCCCCTGGGGGTTCCCCACCAGCCCCTTTCCCCCTTCTCTTTGCATTTAAATGGCCTGCTCCTCTAGTTTATAACTTTAGCTCTCTTCTATTTGGGCAGGTTAGCTTGTTGAGTAAGGGTCATGATTTATTAACCAATGACCTCTGTTGTTGGCTCAATTGATTCTTATAAAATATTATTTTTGTTCCATATTTTTGATCTAATCTTGACAAATTACAGCTCAACCTCCTTTGACTGCCCCCCCCCCCTCCTTACAGCTAACAACATTTCAGAGGCTACGTTGCACAGATATGAGTATGGGTGTGCCTTAAGAGTTTGGCTCTCCCTTTGATGTGCCTTAGGCAGAAAAAGGTTTATAAAGAAAACTGATTTAGAGCACAGAGAACCACTTTAATATCTCCACAGGAGCATGTCTGTTATTCACAGTGACGTTAAGGTTGTGCATCACTCTCTTTAATCTTAATCTAATCATCAATACCAGGGCTTTCTCTTTTAGAAAATTTATGTCACTCCCATTTCCTCGCTAAAAAACCCCCCAACATGAATTGTAACTTTAACAGAAAACATTTCCCACTGCACTATTTTCCTACTTCAAACAATGAGAGTCATTTAGCTCAATCCATTTCCGTGTATATTTGGCATGTTGTGCAGGCAGGAATGTGCTTATCAGTCTGCGATGAATGGCTGCTCTGTCTTATTCCAGCAGAGATCGGGATCAAAATAATGGAGCATTTGCCAGATGAACTGCCTTTGCTTTGATCTCTTCACACATTCACTGCGTGCCTTTATTGGAGCCGTTAAGGTCTCGAAAGCAGAAGGCTGAGTGCAGGCACAGTGGGAGTCAGCTTGTGTGACCAAAATTAACACCCATGGCAGGTCAAACTGTCCGACAGGAGTACAAAGTGTTTATGTGAACAAATATAGATGGAGGCCTCCTTCTTCGTGCCCTTGCACTTCTAATAGAGCAACTAAGAAAAGCAGATAAATCCAGGTCAAAATAAAGTATCTGAGCAATCCTTCCCTACAATGCCTTCAACCATCAACAGCAGTTATCTACGTGAAGACAAGCATCATGAAGACAAGCAACCTCTTGCTGTGCACATATTTTCTTTCATGAGATCTATATAAGAATAGTAAGGTTTAAGGTGTTATCACTCCTCTGTGTTTATTTACCCTCCAGTAGCCACAGGATATTTAGGAAGTCAGAAATATTGTATTTATTCTGAGTTTGCTTAAAAAAGTGAGTCACTGGAGAATTACTGTAAACACTAAACAGAACAGTTGTGGCTGTATATAGAACATTGTCTTATGTTTATTGTTGTCAGTGTACCAGTTTATATTAACAGAGGGTACCCATATGGAAAATAATAACAAAAAAAACTATTGTTAGTATTGTTTATCGGGATAGTATGTCTTACTCATTAACGTTTTCTCATGGATCACTTCTAAAATCAGCCTTGATGAGAGACACAAAATTGCAGCCCATTCTCTACCTGCTGTAAAGCTAAATAGCTGTAATATGCTAAAAGTTATAATGGCTTCTTTGGTTTGGGGATACGTAATAAATAAAAAATTTTAATATATAAAGAGAAAGAAAATATAACAGTATCTGTCAAATTATTATTTCAAACATAGTACTGGTTTCATCACAGAATTTCACAATGGGTGCATGCTTATTTTATATTTAAAAAACTGCTAAAGAAGCCCATTTAAGTAGTGAATCACAGTTTAAGACAGACCTATTCAATTCCTTTTTCTTCTGGGCCAGATTTGAAAAATTTGAGATGCCACTGGGCCGAAAACCCCTGACTTATATTATTTCTTGAGACTTAACTCTAAATATGCTACCGCCTGAACTAAATCATAAAAATAAATAAAGGAATTAACAATAAAGGCTTTATAGTGCATAATTTATTGATGAGCAAAATAATTGAAGTGCATTGCAAATTTGTGCTGGTGAAAGCAGAAGTACTAAAAACCACACGTCCTGGAGTGACCGCTTAAAACTCCAGAAGCAAATCAACCCCATAGACTCTCATATAAAAATGCCCAACATTAGCTATGAAAATAGCTGTGAAATTGCTGAGAAATTGAGAGAAATGAGAAATTGCTGATCATCAGGTGATCAAATCCACTGATCCCTCTGTCAAACACTTAACTCGGCACGCCACAAACTGTGGTGCATAAACAATTAACGCTAATGGCTTGAAAAGTCGAGCAGGTCACTTCTATATCAGTAACAAACAGATGATGGAATGAAACCATAGCCTTGCCTGGCAGCTCCCTGGGTAAGGTGAGGCTAAAGATAACAAAGGGGAAGTGAACGGTACAGACATGAAAAAACTGCCCAATGTAAAATGATAACGACAGATAAATGTCCATTCAGGGAATCCCTGCAGGCTCATGTGACACTAAATGCAGCTCAGGTTTAGTATGTGGCATTAAGCAGTGCTGACCACAGACTGCATGAGGTTGTGGCAAACAGCTACAAACACATGCTGGGCACCTGTGGAGCAGCCTCAGCGATATCCACCGACAAACTACTTGTGACAGGTGGGCAGCAGCTTGTGAAAAATAAACTTCTGAGGAGCTAATGTGGTGGCGGTGTGGTGATGAGCGACACCGAGCTGAAGCTGACACAGGTGTAAAAACAGAACTTCACTGCCATGACAGAGTTAAGGCAACTTTGCAGTTGCTGCATTGAGGCAGCCAAATAATGTCTGAGAGCCTAGTTATATTGATGGGGGATGCGTAAACAAATTATTTTAACTACTGGATGAAAATTGGGGTCAAATATTTCCTGACTGCCGGCTGTGATCCAGTCTGTAAACCTTTAAAAGCACAGAAGTTGTATAAATCATTTGGGGTTAAAGAGCACTTTGTTGGGCAATCTCTTTAAAGCACATGTTATCATGTTTGCATGTTAACTCTGCAATGCAGCAATCCACCCCACACCCCAAACACTGCAGCAGCTCCTCAAAGCTAGTTAAACTGTCACATCTGGACCACATGTTCAAGCAGTGAGAGAACCCTAAAATGCTTAATGCTCTACGAAATGGAAAATGTTTTATTTTCCTATGTAAAACCATCCTTTTATCTGATTCATGTCTTTACCTTGTTGTGTAACATGGTCACACCTGGTTGCACATTATCTAGGGTGATGTGTCATCTGGTTACTTTGGCAGTGTGGCTAAGGGGAGCAAAGGTTTTCAAGCACCACACCACTGACAACAACCGACATGTTTGGCCTCAGTGAATCAGCTTTTTTTTTGGCTTTTTGCAGTATTTCAAAATTTACACAAGTTTATCTGTGTGTAGCTGAGACAAACAAAATCTTAAAAAATAACTAATAAAATCTGTATCTGTTTTTAAACATTTCCACCACTAATGTTGGCAAATTATCTGACCTTTACATGTTTACTATCACATATTTTTCCTATACTTATCTAAGATCATGATGCACGAAATCTTAAATGTGACTCACAATGCTGGGTGGGCGTGACACTAAAAACAAAGGCGTTTAATATTATTGACTTCTAAGAAGGAGGTATGTGATGTTATGTTGCAGTTATTGTGGATTTGCATTTTAATAAGTTACATTTTGTTTTAATTTTGCTTTACTTTCTGGAGTCGGTTTGCTTGTTTTAGTTTGGTTTTTATTAGTTTTACTAAGGTGGGGAATATTTGTCAGGGATTAAACTTAAAAAGTTAAGAACAAGTATTACTTGCCTCACAGTTATGCAGAAATCAAAACATAAACATAGATATACACACCAAAGTCTCTTCATACTGGTTGACTAAGCAGTAAAACTATACCTAGTTCTTGCTATTTTGGTACACAGTGCTGCACCAAAAACCTCCTTGTTAATCCTTTGATTGCATGTTTGCGTTGAAGACACTGAGTTGTCTGCAAACACTTACCAACTACTTCCTCAGGGTACTTAAAGTGTGATGCAAACCCGAAACAGAGACAGTTTGCCTTCGAATAAAAGTTGGGCACTTTGAAATGTGCAGTAAGGTACAAAGTTTACTTTTACCAAGTAATCTGTTAGCGAACAAAGCAATCAAAAAGGTTTTTTTTGGTGCAGCACATGTAACTACTTGCCAGCTGGTGAATACACAATTTTCCACAGAGGTCCGAGGTTACTCGTGGGTTGCTGACCAGTCTCTAGGCCCGTGTGACTGAGGCCTAAGGGAAAAGAAAATGACAGCCTGTCCTCAAAGTGAAAACGTAGGCATTGGTCGTTTCTGCAGTCACGGATTACGACCAATATTTACGTTTTGGAAGGGGAAAAGGCGACACCTAGCGGTCGCGGAGAGAAGTGCGTTTAAGTAACGTGTTCGGTTTTCGCCGGCAGACCACAGAAAACGACAAAATTATCGATGTCGTCACATTCCTCACACTACCCTAACCTCAACCATTTGTTCATGTACAGAAGTCATTATATTGTCATTTGATACCATGACAGGCTGGAGGCGAACCATGAACGTTCACACTGATAGATTACTATTCTATCCTCCGAGCCACGGCGACATTACCCACGGACAGGTCCGTACGACACGCGATGCCTGAGGTGGGCGCGGTCGTTTGGAAACGTAAATATAGGTCGTATTTCGGGGACCTGCAGAAACGACGGATGCTTACGTTTCGGTTAGAGGACATGTTGGAAAATGAATGGTGCACAATACTGTTTTACTGTACTTTTGTCTCCTTGTATGACACTGGACTAAATGTGAATAAAGGGATTTTTTTTGGCCTTCAAGAGTAAAAGTATGACTGAAATTTACATTATATTAGATTTAATTTATTGTCATTGCATATGTCACAAGTACGGTGGAATGAAATGCAAATTGTATCTAACCAGCTTGAGTGGTGATAAAAAATGAGTATTTGATAACATGAGCAGTATATGTACAGAAGTGCAATTTACCAATTTACCTAAGCAAATTTAAATATAAAAAATAAATAAATGGAGTGACTAATTAGTGCCTGTCCTATTTGACAACCTGCTAAATGCAGGTCGAGACTGACACCTGATATTTCACAAACACTGGCTGGCAGGGGGACCCATCGGGAAGGTAACACACCATCGGTTTACTGGGAAAGGCTCACACTTTCATTCTGTCGAC
>VOQJ01016551.1:4866-18552 GCA_015052665.1 Apistogramma diplotaenia | reverse complement strand
GGGGGGGTTGCCTGGTTCATGCAACTTACTGTGTGAAAAAGAGACTAAAATAAGAGTTGTTTTGTTGCAGTCTGGTTGCTGTCACTTTTCTAAAATGTGTCCAGCAGTCTTACTTCATGAGTTCGACAGCTGCTGCTGCATAACTGGCATAAAGCAAATTCCAAAATCTTGCAGGTCTTCTTGGTGAGCTGTCAGCATGACTCATCAACTCAGCAGGGCATCTAAACGTACTGTTTCATAAGACTGGGCTCTAAATATTATAGAGTTTTTAAGCCATTTCGTAACAATATTCTAAGAGAGAAAGATTCACAAATGTCCGAGCACATTCGCCCCCCAAGCTCAGACTCTGCAGGGCTCAGTTAGCATGTTCAGTGCTGAACGTCCTGGTTTGTAAGGTTTGCCAGCAGAAAGCCTCTTTTCTCTAAGAACAACATGGCAGCACTGCTTAGGATTGCAAAGTTGCATCTGAACAAACTACAAGACGTCTAGAATAATGTCCGCTAAGTGGAGATGTTGTACCAACCACAGCAGATCAGCACAAACACCTCACGTGGAGGGTGATGATGTGGGCTTGTTCTGCAGCCACAGGAGCTGAGCACCGTTCAGTCACTGACTCTCTCCTGCATCACTGTATTACGCCTTCGCTGTCCTAACCTCTTTGGTCTTCCTCCGTCACAGAATGAAGGTGGAAAAGGAGGATCTAATGGAACAACTGTCGCAAAGTCGGGTGACACAAGGGGTGAGTTCACGACGTATTTAAAGGAGTTTCAGTCTCATGTAACTGAACATTTTCACTTATATTTTCTTTTCTAAATCCTCCAGACTCAGGAGGTTCCACGTGGAGGAACCACAGAAACATGCCTCCACACACACTAGAAAGGGCTCCAGCAGCAACACAGTAACCAACCCCCAACCACACAACACAGCCCTGAAAACAGAAGCTCCCAAATTCTGGTGCAAGAATCAGGCAGAGGGAAAAATCATGCTCAACATCCCACTGCAAAGAAACCCCAGTTTTCCACACTTGATAATGTCCCAAATGGACAGATGGACGGGAAAGGAGAGGAAGGGTAGGAGGGAAAGTTGGCCCTGTCCTCCGCCAGCTCGAGCTACCATCCATGCCCCCTCTTTATCAAATCAGACTTTCACTTATTTGGCTGCCGATTGAGAATAAGACCCTCATCGTCTCAAACTTTTGGATTCTGAATTTACCTGATAAGAACTTTTCACTTAATCTCGTTTAGTCTTTCGTTAGGTCAAATGAAGCTTTTTTAAGAGTCTGGATTCTGTAAGTTGATATTTCCTGTCTTTAAGTAAGTACCCTGATTATATAGAAAGTATGAGCGATTCTTTGGATTGATTTACTATGAGAGTGTAAAATGATCATAAGGTCCTGAGATATTAAACAAGTCAGTTACAGGCTTATCTGTGCAGATGTTGAGTGTATTTAACGCTGGCTGGTGCTTCCTGGTGTTGATTTTAGCAGTTGTGGTGTGTGACTGGCCTCAGGATGCAGATGAACTAAGACTGAGGAAATTATAACCTGACTGTGTACACGCAGAACAGAGAGCTGACCAAACTGTGCAACTGTCTAAAGCTCTTCCCTGATTTCTTTAAGGTTTGTAACAGTGACACCTTTAGTTTCTTTAGCCCAGATTTTACTAACTTTATTAGTTTTAAAAATGTACTTTCTTGCTGAGAATAAGCGAAGAAGATTGAAATCACATGTATCCGCACATTCTCACGGAAGCTAAGCCTCGAGGAAACAAAAAGGCCTCCTAAGGCTCACTAATAACAGATTATATCACATTTGCTTAATCTGTGGATTTACAGCGCTTTGACTTATTTCATGGCCTGGTCTTGTTTGAGTGCTGTCATTAGCAGCAGAATGAGAATGAAGTCACGGCACCCAATCAAGTCAAACGATCGCTCGTAAAATCACAAACTGAGCTTTTACTCTTAAAATGTAAGAAATCAGATATAATTAAAGCGATAGGTAATCTTGAATTTTAAAATATTAAATGAGAATACAACAAACTGTGCATGTTCGTGGATTGTTTTAAAGCGTTTTCAGGCCAAATATACTATATTTCTAAGCCTCTTGCGAGTTAAATCTGCAACGCTTGTGCATCTTTAATGACTTGAAACTTTCTCTGATGAGCACTGCATGAAAAGCCTTGCAGTCATATGCACTGCATGTCCTGCAGAAACAGTCAAAATGCTGTGCAGTCCGACATAAACAGGGTCATCTGGTCACCCTGTCCCAGTGGGTCTGCTCTCATTGCCTAAAGTGCAGCCAAACTGCTTGGTGTAATCATCAAATTATGCAACTTCATTAAAAAGTGCATACAGATAGAAATCATTTATGCCAGTTAAATAAGCCCAAGATGTCTATTATCCTTGCCAGGTTAGTCTGTCATGAAACCTGCTCTCTTCGCTCATGGTTCAGAAAAACCTTGCTGCTGCTGGCTAGCTTGGCCTTTAGCCAGCTAACCAGTGAGCATGCTAAACTCAAAGACCAAACCAGTTTGTGTTTGAATAATGGCGGCTGTCCCACCATGAAATCACCGTCCACTCTGAGGGTGCAGTGAGCTGCTTCCTGTTTTTACAGGGCTTGGTTTATTAGCCAGCCGCTGAGCAAATGTTTGAGTCAGACATCATTAAGTGACAAAGACCAAATCGGCTAAGTGTGTGTTAGGAATACGAAAAACGCTCTCCTCTGTAAGGCGCCTCTGCTTGTGAAAGTTTGTGGGGCTAACCATGCCCCCAACTTGCAGCCCTTATGCTAAGCTAAGCTAACCAGCTTCGTATTTCACAATAAAAGCATGACTCTGATATTTCCTGCTGTCACATGTTGAATTGAACTGCTGTGTTAATATTACTGTTAGCTATTTCCAACTGAATGAGGTTAGGGTTGAAGTGGCTTCTGTTTTTTTCTTCTATGCTGACCCTGTGTATTGTGATAAGGAGCTTTTCTCACCTGTTACTTTCTGTGAAGGGACTGTGTTTCTGTTCTCATGTCTGCTTTGGTTCGTCTCTGTTCCTGAAGCTTCTCTGCTCAGCTGATGCAGTGATTGAGTGCTGTGGTACTCCCAACTCTGTCAACAAAGGGAGCGATATGATCTGACTGATAATCGCACCTCTGATTGCTGAGAATTCAGCTACAAGCACAGCAGGGCGGAGGTATCATTCTTGTAATGCCTGATGTCATAAATCCACTCAAAGGTTTGAATGAATCACACCCACGTGAGACAGCACTGGCGTCAGTGATATTCCTTATCTTTCCACTGTACATTAAAGACCTGGAAAACTGTTTTTGTCTGATCTTAATTTTCTGCTTGGGGTTTAAAAATTTAAGCCATTTAAATGGGGGTATTTCTGTATTTGTGCGACTCCCACTGGTGTGAAGTGGAACGGCTCAGTAGTTCGTGGTTAGTTTGGTAACTCAGACAAACCAAAGCCCACCCACTGGACTAAAAAGCTGGTGTTTTTTTCCTCTTTTAAACTCAGACATTTTTTCTCCAACTTTAAACTTTTCATTTTATTAATTACTTGTGCCTTTACATCTTAATGTCTACAATTTGAAGGGATCTTGAAGTGTTTACTGCAGTTACAGTAGTGCATCTATTGCCACTGTTCTGTCCAGTGGCTCTTTTCTTTATGCTTCTTCTTACTTGATGGCTTCGGCATCTACCATCGAGATAACTGGCTCTATATTATAAACACTCATCCAGGCAACTGACTTGTTATGCATCGTTTAGTAGCTGATGGTTGGACACTAGTGGGAGAGTCCAGGCTCTGTGGGAAACCCTGTAATGAACACCGACCAAAGGAATTAAGGGGACACTAGATCATAACAGTGTAACACAAAGCCAGTTACAGTTGAGGGAATCAATCTGTCCAGTCAGGAAGCATAAATCACTGTGGATCTGTTTCACCTGCTTTTGTGAAAAATGAAAGGGAAAACAGGTGCAGTGTAGAGGCAACAAGAAGAGGACACCTGAAAAGGGAATGGTTTAGCAGTTGGTGTCCAACGACCTTTGGTCTCTTCAGATTTCTCTCTGCTTTTGCTTTGTGCTAGTTTCCTTATCACTCCTGGTAGCATGGAACAACATCTGAGCAAGTTTTTCATGTGACTGTAAACAGTCTCCTGGATCAGGTCATCAGTGAGATCCTGGAAACTCTGTAGCACTTCAAATGCACTGATATATAACTTTCCACAGGTTCTCAGATGGATTTGGGTCTGGGGAATTTAAGGGTCAGTCAATGGCATGAATGCCTTTGTCATCCAGGAGCTGCCTGCGTCTGTCAACATGAGGCCGAGTTTTGTCCTGCACCAGGAGAAAAGCCGGACCCACTGTACTGCATGAGGTCTGATACTGATGCAGTATGTCTACGCCGACCATCATCAACCCACTGCCAAACAGGGTGTGCAGGATGATGTTGCAGGCTGCATATTTGCCATGGCATCTTCACTCTTTCATGCCTGTCACATGTGCTCAGTGTGGACCTGCTCTGATCTGGGAGGAGAATGGTACACCAGTGCCTGCCAGTCCTGGTGTTTTCTGAGGAATACCAATTAAGCTGCACTGCTGTGAGCGCACTAAAAGACTGTGGAAACTCGTGCAATCCTCTCAGTCTGTTTCTGAGAGGCAGAAACATGTAAGTAAGTAGTCCACTGGAGATCATTTTGTGGGGTTCTGGCAGGGCTGATGGTCTTCTATGGTCCTGATCAGCTCTTTTCATGTGATGGCCCATCTCCTACTATCTCCTCCATGCTGTTGCTGGGAGACCTTCTTACAGTGGCATGCATGGATGCACTATCCTGGCACATTGCTGCTAATTTATTCCTGTGCAGATCTTTGGTAATGCTTCAAGTATTCACCTACCACACTGTTGCTTTCGCAAATTTTTAACAGCTATCTAAATAACAACCAGGATATTTGGCCAGATAATTGTGGTACCTGCAGGATGAACCCTGATGATTTTGACATAGATCAAAATATATGCGGTCTTCAGGGCCTTTAATATATGCACACATTCATGGCTCCCAAATGTCTAAATATCTAAAGGTTGTTGTTGATGCAATCACACCTGAAATGCATTATTATTATTACTGACATATATTTAGTTTTTATTTGTACTTCCAGCAACCCTTCAGCATGTGATGGGGCTTTTACCAGCAGCACAGCACAGCACAATGTCATTAATTAGTTGTACCTAATATAATACGCAGTTTATGATGTGCATCTGAGCGCCCGGGGGGGAGGCATGGGTGGAACGACGGGGGACGCTGGCACCTTTGTGTTGGCCACACACACACACGTCACACTGCAATCTCAACCTCTCTTTGACCACACAGACCAGGTGGGTCTGTGGCTTCTCACTCCAGGGGAATGCACTTTAAACACATTCCACACGACAGACCGGATCAGCAGTGCAACCCTCAGTACATCATTCACTGATTAAAAGATTTAAAATACAATCATTTAGCATATATTATCAATACAACGGACATAAAAAGAGAGAAGATGGCAGGCATGGTAAACATTACGTCATAATCTTGGCACTGTCATCTGCTAGCACGGCAGAAGTAGCCTCGTTTGGCACCACTGTTTTAAATCGAGGCGCTCTCATCTTATTTCCAGACTCTGCTACCACCTACCGCCTCCAGCACCGTCTCCCTGACTGCTGCCCTGAGATCATTCATATCTATTGCACAGCAGCACACTGCTAAAATCCTGCTGCTCTGCTTGTTTACTCGGTAGCTCCTGCTACGTAATCTGTTCACTATTCATCAGTCTTGATCTGCCTAACCAGTAAAGGCAGTTGCCAGCAGCCTTTGAAGGGAACAGAGTGGCATTAGTGACAAAAATAAGCAGGGAAGGAATTCTGTCTGGTTTGGGAATCATATTGGGACTATAGGACTGGGTTACTCTCTCTCTCTGGCTGTGTAGACGCTCAGACCCTAAAATCCCTGCTGACTGGATGTCTGGTGGAGAGGGTGCAGACAGCCGACACTAATCCGGCCTCTCAAACACACATACACAAACACACACACAGGCACGGGATCTGCAACACACGCTTAAAGCACACATGTAAGTCCTATTTGATCTGTGTGCAGGCACGCCATCGTGGGATATCGGAGGCTGATATGCTGGGTACAATTATGTGAGCTGCTTTGTTGTTGTATTTTTCAGCTACTTTCATTTGAATAAACGGTAAATGAGGGAGTCTGATCACTGAGCTGTGTGACACTTGTTTCGACATTTACCGGAAAAAAATCCACACAAAAATGTCCATATGGAGACGTTTCAGTTCAGACCAGTAAAAGACAAAGGATGTGGATAATCTGTTTAAAAAAAAATCCAAAATGTAAATTTTGGGAATAGTCACGTGTGATGAATGAATGAATGACAAAATAAATAAACAGCATGAAATGGCCCAGTTTTCCACATTCTGAAGGCAAAAACTGAAAACCAGAAACATCCCAGCACAGCACCCCTAAACCCCAAACTCAGTCCAAAACTGACAGCAGTTCAGGCCTCCGGCTCTGGCCTGGGTGCTGCGGTGGGCTGCGTGTGACCCCCTGGCCCCATGTTTGACACAGATGAAATAAATATTCTGTCTAGTTGGAATCCGGGTTTGTGGACTGTTTTTTATTCATTTTGGATGTTTCTTATATGCATCTTTTTGCAATAAATGTAATGCACAAGTATAATAAAAATCTATGTAAAAACTCACGTGTTTGTTACTTCTGCTTTTTAAGGACAGAATCCATCTCTGCTGCTCATGAGATTGAGACAGCAGATAAACAGAGATTTATGTTGTGCTTCAGACAGACAGACAGACAGAGACTGGATGATGATGATGATGATGGTGGTGGTGATCTTCTGGTAACCCCTCACCTAGATCATCCTTTTGTGCGCGGCGCGCTGCAGGCTCATATCTCTGCGCTTTTGCCCAGCTGTCACCTCCGGCATTGGTCCACCGAACAGACACACGTAGGCGCGTATCCGACCGACCCAACCCCCTTTTCCTCCGGCAGACTGACGAGCCGGCGAGCGGCGGGACGGCCAGGCAGCGACGACCCGCAGCTGCAGCCCTGACCGGAGGACTTCCACCGACGGAGTGAGTAAAATGCCTTGTTTTGAAGAACCAAAGAGGTTGTTTTTCTGCAGAAAACAGCGAAAATGCAGTTTTCTCTCTGTGCGGTGCAAGCTGGGGGGAGGGAGACAGGGAGGGGGTGTTTCTCCGGATTTCAGTCTGCGTTGCCGGGTGGAGATCAGTAATGTAATTGAAGGATCCTGAACTGCGACTTGTTTACTGATAACGCATTTCCGAAGCGCGGCTATAGAGAAGTCCAAACAGCCATTGCATTCATTTGGAAACATGCGCACTGTTTTTATCTGGAGCTTCAGCATCGCGTGCATAAAATTGAAGGAGGCTGGTAAACAAGGAGTCTGATTTTACGACACGGTGACAAAACGCATGAAAACTCACCACCTGAGTGTAAAAAATGAGCCCCGCTGCATTGTAAGACTGCGGAAATGACCTGTTTATTAAATTTTTTTGCCCTTGCTGTTGTTTTCACATCGCTGTTTGCACATTCCAGCCACAAATTCATCGCTGCACGACGCGTGCTGTGTGTAATCTGGATCGTTATTGTGTGTTTCTACGAGACTTTGTGCTGGAAACAAGTTTAATCTCAGCTGGAGCCTCTGGTCCGGCTCAGTCCCTCCCGGCGAAACTCGTGTCTGAACACGTTGTTAGAACGGGGGTGTGTTCCTGAAAGCCAGGGCTCAGCCAATCAGCGTCCGCGGCACTCCCACACGGTGCCGCTTGTTTACTACTGAAACTTGGCGCTGATTGGTGGAAAGAAGGGGAAAATCGGGCTTTGTGTTGTATTTGGGTGCGCAAAAAAGAATGGGAGAGATGAGCTATCTCCCTTATGTGCAGGTTTCCATGTAGGAAGTAACTTATATATAAAAGGCAGTAAAAATTGATAGTTATTGAAATAAAAAATTTTTAAAAATTTTGATACAGCAACATGATGCAGTATCACAGCTTCTTTTATGTGCTGCTTTGTGGGGTTACTAGAGGACACTGATGTGCTGGTGTACTGTGTTGTTATTTGCAGTGCGGCTGTGCTGTGTGGGCCAGATTCAGGCCCAAAAGTCATGAGATGTGTGTGACAGGGGCTGAGATGAGTGCTGTGTGGGCTCAAAAGTTATGGGTCGAGGTTGGCATAGGTTACCGCAAGTGAACCAGACGTGGGCCAAATGTCATGGCGCACAATTCGGCCTACATAAGGTGGTCCTGTGGTGGAGCTCTGACAGCCACCTCCACCTGTGTGACTGCTGCATTTCTGGGCCAACATTGAAACAGGCAGAAGTGGTGAAACACTGGGGCCAAACATGGTCAAATTTTATTTTTCATCTTTCTGATCTAGTTTAGTTTAGATTGTTTTGTAATGTTTTAATGCAAACATGAAAATATGTCAAAATATGGGCTTTTAAGGAAATTCCAGTCATCGACTTTGACCGTCAAAAAGCGGCAGAATGCATAGAAACACAGTGAATCACGGTTTGTCAACACTGCACATTGTGTTGGGATTATTCCTGAGCCTACTGAATGCAGCATTGCCCCCATTTTACCTCTGTGGGCTACAGGCCACAGTGAATGTACCCAAACGCCAGATTAGGTCTTTGTAAGGCGTTATGAGTCTCGTACTTTATCAGAGTAGACAGCAAAACTACAGCAAGATTGTGATCCGATCTAAATCCACTCAAGCCTGTGTTCCCTTCAGATCCCTGCAATAATTTTCAAATCTCCTGTGGTGTTGTCGCGCTGCACTGTCAGGCGCAGAGATGCAAGATGGAACGAGTGTTTGCCAACAGCCACTCGTCAGCAAAGCTGCCGTCTGTTTAGATCCCCATATTTATTCACTGAGCATATTTGTCATATGATGCCGTGGTTCACTGAGAGCATATTCTCTCTGGCTGAAAATAACCTTCATCGTTTAATCCTTTTAAGAAGGAAGCTGGGCAGAAATTACAACCGAAGTTGCTGAAGGACGTTCATGGTGAGATTTTATGTAATGTTACGGTGAACTCGCGCTGCCATACAGCATCGCTGGGGTGCACTTTGAATGAATGCTGCATGAAGATTAATAATGCTGGGGCATAAGTTGCATTTGTTCATGTTGTCTGTGGCGTCCTATCTGCAGGAAGGTGTGACACTGTGCTGAGTCCCCTCAGTGTGTGCGGCAGCACCATGGCAGCTACGGGACCTGAGGACGGAGCTGGATCAGAGCCAGGTGGGACGGCAGCCTGCCCGCTGGGACAGCGAGCTTGCGTCTCCACGACGACGCAGGGCAGCAACGGGCCCGGCATGCAACACACTCTGGTGAGGAGCCCGACAGAGATGAGAATCCCTTTGAGGCCCACCAAAGTCATCTATTTTGTGAGAGGAGTTACTGATTCACACAACTAAAAAAAAAATCCCAGAAGTCCTCATTTCAGGTTTGCACGGCGTTACGGGCACATGTGAATCACAAGAAAAATCATTACAGTACAGCAAAAGCCCCCCCGAAAGATCAAACCCTAACTAAGAGAAGAAATTCAAGGAGTGGGATCATTATTTCTTTCCCCTGTGTTAGATGTAATGCACTGCCTGGTCAGAGGCTGGCAGATGCTTCTTTTCACACTGTTTCACTGGCAGATTGTGCTGTCTGCATGCAGGACGCCACAGATGGACAGGAAATATTCTCTTAACTGCTTTATTCATGGACACAGTGAGGCTCAGTAGCAGGGTATCACAGACGCATGTAAACAGCTTAACCCATATAAGGCCCGAACACTGTTTTGTCTGTCCACATCAGCTTCCACTGATGATCTGAGTGGAAGGTTTATGCTGAAACAGCGAGAAACAGAACGGACAACTTTTCCAGGCTGGGATCAGGAACTCATTGTGTAATTTCTTCACTTTTGAAGGTGTATCCACAGAGCTGTGGCCAGGCTGAGAGTGGGCGCTACAAGAGCAACCTGGCTGCTTCGCTGCAAAATATGGGAGCAACAATGCACCTTAGCAACAGAGAGGCTCCATACAGGTGAGCGATACCACAAGTACTGTAGGGATCATAGACTGTATAAAAAAGATGGCCAACATTAATGTCACCGATTGGTTTTGAACTCAAGAGAAAGCTCAATGTTGTGTGTTTCTGTTTCTTTGTTGGGGAGTCAAAATTTACTATATTTGGATGAGAGGGTGGCATGCAAAGTTAGCATCTAATACTAGCAAGTTTTGTTGGAAAGCAAAATTTTGTGTGCCGATATTGTATCGATACAGGGACACCAAATATCAATATTTTATTAAATCATTTATAATACTCCTGGAATGCTATGAACAAGAGGGTCCCAGACATGCACCTCCATCCTGAGATAACTTTAGCTGAGCAAACTTACATTAAATCGGCTCAACCGGAAAACCATCCAACACTGGACACACTGAGCTTGACAAAGCTACCTCCTAATACAGAGCAAGCTAATGGCTCAATCACATGAGTAAAAATAAGACACTAGCTTCCATGCAGCTACAAAAAAAAAGGCTGCCTGGTGATTTTATTGAATTTTTTCACATTCTGCAACCAATTGGAACATATGGTGACTAAATAGTTGCCCGGAACTTGAGTAGGTAGTAATAAGTGCCTGATACCAGGTACTAAAACATAATGGAAAACCCTAATAACCGAGTAGAGTCAAGCTAAGTTGAGCCAAGTAGGTACTAGTGGAAAAGACACATTTGTCAATGAGCACAGCTTGAGGAAGCTCCACTCAACTTGCTGCCAGCTGGTTGTATTCTAGTTTTATTCCTATAGAACGGGCAAATGTAATAGTTAAATGTTCATGTATACACCAAAAGATATGTGATTGTCAACACTTTATCACAGTTAATTGCTGTATTATCAGAAACAGATTGCAGTTCAATACTGACAAACTTTAACTTTACGTTGACAAAAGGTGATGAATCACAATATATGTTATTGCAATACTCAGCATTGTTATAAAATGTTTAAAATCACAATAATATTGTATCACAAGTGAAGTGTTGTGATAATATCTAATTGTGGGGTGTCTGGTGATTCCCAGCTCTTCTAGACACAGATACCTGCTACTAAGTGGTAAGCAACAGACTGGTAAAACTAGAATTTCAATCACCAAAACTGGAGCGCCGACATGTTGGATACTGGATACAGTTCTTCATTAAAAAGGCTCCAAAAGCACCAACAACCAACCAACAGAGGTTAAATCTATTTTTTGTACCAACCACATACATGCTTATTTCTATAGTAATGTTGAGCATTTTATCATGAGAGTCTATGGGGATTCACTCTTTTGAGGCAGCCTCAAGTGGCCATTAGTGGAACTGCAGTTTTTGGAACTTCTATGTTGGCTGTATTTTAGGAAGGCACGTGTGAGGGTGGACTTGATCTTACCAGAATATTTCTGCATGTTGTCTCCAGCTTCCGCAGCCCAGAGTCGGTAGAGATGGACGAGATCATGGCAGCCATGGTTCTGACCAGTCTGTCCTGCAGCCCCGTGGTTCAGAGCTCTCCACAAACAGATCCTGGACCAGGTTTGTAATCAGCACAATCAGATATGTTCACAAATATGACGGCCAGCAGTGTGACACTTATTAGTTTATAACTTGAAAAGCTTTCTGAAATTATGCGTGGCTTTACCTTTTGTAACAGAGGTTACAGAGCAGAGATATGACAACAGGAGTAGGGAACAGAGTTCCATCAGGACAAAGCCGGTGCTTGCCCTCCCCTTTCTCCCAGGTAGTCAATCACCTGTTTTAATGGCCAAAATGGGAACCATATGAGCCATTCATGTAGTTGCACTGATGCTCATGCACACATATGCTGTATCTACTCATTTCTGTAGTAAACACAGAGGTAAGTGTACTTATGGACATCTGTTCATCGCTGCACGTGAGGAGTTTCATTAGCAGGGGAAAAGCTTTTTAAATTTTATTTTGCAGCAAAGTTAGCCAATTTCATCAGTAATTCTATGCGTGCTCTATGTTTCCCAGTAGAGGCTTATTTCCAAATGGCCACAGTGGATTGATCAACCATGTTTGATTTGGCATTGACTTCACATTAGTTGCTGTCATTGATACATCCCTCCCATTCATCTGGGAATTTGAGTACACTAAGTTGTGAGGCTGGTTTGAATTGGGGATGCTGTATCCCAGGTTACTGCACACAGTAGCAGTTCTTCTGCTCTTTGCTTCCATGCACAGCACAGTATAAACTACAGATGCTGCTGCATTTTAGAAGCGTCTCTCTGCTGTGAGACTTTTGGTTTTTGTTGGTGAAATGTGGCAGGACATGATGACAGCTCAGCTCAACCCACATGACGCCTCTTTGTGTCCATGAAGCTATTACATACTACATATTTATTAACTTGATTAGCAATTTTCCAGAGCACAAAAAAGTTTTTTTTTTAATATTTTGGAAAAGCAATAAACAAAATATCTGTGAAGAGGGAACAGAGCAGAGAGGGAGTAAACGGGTGCTGAAATGATGGTAAAGCTGCCTTAAATACCACATCAGAACCTTGGCATCAGCTCGGGACACCTGCTGTTCCCTGTAGGATGGGCAGCGGGGAAGCAGCAGAGAGCATTCCCAAATGCATCAGTAGCTATTTTCATCCCAAAAAAGAACAGAATTTTTGATATCTAAGCCAGAAGCTAAAGGTTTTTGTGCTCAGAGGCACAGAGTTAGTGCAGGAAGTGGTTTCCCTCAGCTGCGTGGCAAACGTCAGCTCACGAGAAATTGTTGCATCTTCCTCTAGCTGGCTCATCATCCTCATCTACTGACATGGAATGTGGTGGAGGCGAGCTCTCCGACAGCGGCAGCAGCGGCTACTGGAGCTGGGACCACGGCAATGTGAGCCCCGCGCCCTCTCCGTCCGTCACCGAGATGGACAGCAGCCCCGACGAGGGCCTGCACATGGAGCTGGAGCAGGGAGAGGAGCTCGCTGCCAAAAAGCCAAAGGTGCACAGCTTTCGCAGCTCGCGGGTGAAACCGCAGCGTCAAAGTCGTTGGATGTCTCTCTGTACTTTCTGCCTGTACTCAACCTGCGTTGTGTTGTGTGTCGCAGAGCTCTGTCAGAAGTGTGTACAGATGCCTGTGGCCCAGTTGCGGCAAAGTTCTTACGTCTTCAGTCGGAATAAAAAGACACATCCGTGTGCTGCATCTGGGGTGAGCTGGCACTTTTAATCCTTTCATTTACATGCGCAATCACTTTCCTGCTTAGCAGAAACGAACAATTGTGCTGATGTGTAAAACTAGAAATTTTTTAATAAACTTGAGACTGGTGTGGGGGAGGGGGGGGAATCCCCCTGAGTAGAGCAAAATAAAAAGTGAAGCAGAGTTTTCCTGTTGCAGGCTGAAGCTTTGGGAGGTGAGTGTGAGTAACCTCGTTTCTGTGCAGCATCCTGCAGCTTTAACAACAGCAGCATGTTTATGCTCGAATAAACAACACTGGGTTGGATTTTAAAATGTTTATTTTTAATATCCATTTTTGCTGTGTTAATGCTGTAGATTTTCTACGGCTTTGGTTATAGCTTTCTTTGGGGGGGGGGGGTCTGTTTTAACAGTTTTTTTTTTTAAATGTT
>VOQJ01016548.1:73135-87461 GCA_015052665.1 Apistogramma diplotaenia | reverse complement strand
AAAAAAAAGATGTGAAAATAACATTTAAATTGTTCATTTGGTGCACTTATTGTCTTCGATTTCGTTGATGTTGCAACCAAAAAGAAAAAATGGAAATAATAATAAATATTACATTCCCATCTTAATGAGCTTACATGTAATTAAACGATAAATAATGCATTTTTAATTGTGTTTTCTTTTTACCTCATTAAAAGCTACTGTTGTTGATTGTTCTTATTTGGCTGTGTTATTAAATGTTTCACTCTGGAGATTTGAGCCCGCACAATAAGAACTATATATAGACTGGATTAAATGTTTAAAGGGAAAGTTGTGAGGCATGAAGGCCTCTGTGTGGGCATGCAGTTAGACATTCTTTTTTTCTTTAGAAAAAGGGAATCGTGTTGAAACGGTGCGCAAGCTGTGATGTAACCTCAACAGGTAGACACGGCATTTCCAATCGCGCAGATCTTATTGATCCGTCTTTTCTTTCAACCTGCGCTGACATCACTGCCTGTTAAACTTTCCCTCACCTCTCCCCGCCGCTCCCCCAGGAGAAATAAATTAATAGATGTATGTGGATGCAGGTTAGAGTAGCTTTCTGTACCTCTGCCTCTTTCAAACAAAAGGTTCTTTATCAAAGAAAATACATAAAAGAAGACCCACCCACCCAACCCCGCCACCTTTCCAAACCCAGTCACATCCACAGCAGACTGGGCTAGATCAGGTAACTTCACTGCTGCCAGACTCACCGTCTAGATGGATATAAAAGATAATAATTGCATCATGGCTTGAATGATTGTAGTCGCAGCACAGAGAGCAGAAAGAGGGGGGAAACAGAGTTGTGAACCAACAGGCTTATGGAGCAAAGTAGAGTTTTGTATCCTGAGGCAGGAGAAGATACTGTAAGAAGATACTGATTGCTGATAGTGTAATAAATCACATGCTTAGTTTGACAGCTCTACTAATAACTACAGATACATAATTCACCCTGCTAACATATGGTTTCACTGTTTTTAGTGGGCAGGAAGCTACAAAAGCATACAAAGGACGCCTTTCTCAAAACCAACCCAAATTCTTAAAATCTGACTAAAGAGCTTGTCATAGATTTCTCTGGTTAATTTAATGGTTAACTATTTTGTTGAAATCTGCTATTAGATGTACAAACAGATGTACAAAAATGTTAAAAGTGGAGGGGGGCTCACAAGTTCTGTGGGTTTTATTATGATATATATATATATATATTTTTTTTTTTGTGAGGAGGCCTTTGACTCTTCCCTCCAAATCATGATTCGCTCTCTAAGGCTACTGAATATTCTGCATCAGTGTGTTTCAAAGTGCACCTATAACGAAGTTCAAGCTCAGCGCCAGCATTTGCATGATGAACCACCTACAGAATCCATGTTTTTGTTGTGGTTTCAGCCACCTGTATTTATAACTAGTGATGTGTTTTAGTGGAGGTCTTTAAATCTGCATGGGTGGGTGGGGGGGGGGAGGGTGTTTGCCAAAATAAACCTTCAATCTGTGCTAATTTGAGGTGCTCTAGCTTCAGTTTCACTAACATCAGATTCTCTAAAATCTTTCCAGCCATCTCGTACACTCTCCTCTTTGGCACACTCTTTCCAAAGCTGTCCTAAACTGTTCATGTATTTGAACTCCCTTCAAAGCGCTGTCAGATGTTTTCTAAATTGCAATTCAGCTGGACACTTTCATGGCCATTTGGCATTGTGGGTGAGGATGATAACCTCCCTAGAAATAAACTCAAAATTGCCAAATCTGTCGACTTGTTGCTGCAGACACTGAATCCCCTCATTGGAAGCTGGACTTGGCGTTTGAGGGGAAGTGATGCAAACTCGAGATATTAAGATTTACAGTAACATTTCTGATCAATTTGAAAGAATTGTAATTTACTTTATATATTTAAAAGAAACAAACCTTAAGCTTATCTCTCTTGACTTTACTAAAAGAAATTAATTAAAATCTGTTGGCTTTGTCCTAGGTCTATTTATCCCTTTTCTTAAAAACCTATCACAATGAGCCTTGAATAAATGCTCTGTACATCTGCATGTCTGGTAAAATGTATGTTTTGGTTTCGTTTTTGTTCTCAGTCTTCTGTATGGTTTTAAAGCCAATAAAATTAGGTTTAGAAAAAGGAAAATATCTACTTTTGCTGTTTGGATACTTCACATATTTTCTTCTTGTCTTTTGCTGAGTTTTTCTCTGCTCTTAACATAGCAAAGTCTCTTCCAGACTACCACAGGTCCATTGCATGTATACAGGCTCATTTTACACCCCTGTTTAGGCCTTTTGGCTAGGTTAGGTGTGCTTCATAAAGATGTAACCTAGTAGCACTGGTAATCAATCCCAGTTAATCACACCCACCTCCCTCAGCAGCACACAGGCTGCCATTATCTGCAGCAAGTGCTTTCGACAGGTAGCTCTGCCATCGCTGAAGTAAGGTGGGTGGGTTGGACACCTATAGGCGTCTCTCTGTCTCTTGCCAGAAAGCCAATCTCTCTCTTTCTCTCAGACATAGACATGCTCTTTCCCCTCATTCTTGCTATGACGAAAAGCAAAACAACGGTTTAACTGTTTGAATTGTCCATATCAGTTTGGCTATTCCCTGATTTATCTTAGTCCTGTAACATTTTCTTAAGTAGTCTGCTTCATATTGAGTCCCATAGCATTATTTTTTCAGTCAAAACATAGGTTTGCCACAGTGTAAACTTGCTCTATATCTTACTACAAGTAAAATTCTGTATTCGAACTGATTGTATCGTAGCATGAGCTTACTTAAGCAATAGGTAAGAATTTATGCTTCATTTAATTCGTCATTGTTAATTCTATTTACATAGCGCATTTCACTACACATAAACTCAATGTGCTTAGCACAAAAGATAAAAACATAACAATGCAGCTCAATAAAAACAGCAAAACAAACTCCACAAAGACATAAAATGCAAGTTAACACAAACACACACATAAATAGTTATTACATGTAAGTCTGTGATGATAAAAATGTTCTGAGTCTGTATTCAAATGTAGACACTGAAAGCACCCTCAGCACACTCAGACCTGAGAGGGTTATGAAAACTTAGCAAGGGTGTATGTAGGTGTGGGTGAATTAATAAAGTGATTTTAAAGGTAATTCTGTATTGCACTGGGAGCCCGTGAATTCAGTACTGACATAACATGTTCAAATTTTCTGTGGCTGCGTAAGGACTCTGGCTGCTGATAATTTGGAGAATCCTGCAAATAGAGAGCAGTTTAATCAGCTTGATATAACTGCACGGACCAGGTTCTCAGAATTCGTTTGAGATAGAAATTTTCTAATTTTGATACACATTTTTAAATAGTAGAAAGCAGTTCCAGTGACTTAATTAATATAATGATCAACATCTGTCTGTGATTTTCAGAGCAGCAACAAATATTTATTTCGTTTAGGTCTATAAAGTTTGAAAAAGACATCCAGCAGTTAAAGTCATTAATGCAACTCGTTAGTCTGTACACAGGATAGATCATCAAAGGAAAATCCACGCTTCACAGCCTTTAGAAGCAGTTTGTTGAATAAAATGCAAATAAGATGCAATCGATGATTGAGATGGTGCAGAAAATGAGCCTTTTTGTACACTTTAAGGAGGCGGTAGTAACCCGGTAGTTATAACTGCATTGTTGAAGCGCACTTTCGAAGCGACAACGACCCGGAAGTAGTTTGATCCACACGAGTCGTTGCACACACGAAGGCAAACAGAAAACGAGCCGAGAAGACCTTTGTGGAAATCAGTGACAATGTAAGTACCTGAGATTGAGAGAAAACCTCGTGTTTGAGAGATTAGTCGTTTCTCAGCCTTAGAGGACGAAATCCGCCAGCAGCGGGTTGTTAACATGCTAACACCGTTAGCCTTTCGGCTACCCGGGCCGGCTAGCTCGATATGCTTTCGGTGTGCTTCCTTTTCATGACTAACTGTGTTACAGCTACGCTGAGGTTACTTTAAAAACTGTTTGCACATGTTTTCTGCTTCATCGTTAAGTTGAAAAGAGCTGATTCCGCAGTCAGGCTGTATAATAAATGCTAGTTTGCTAAATGCTAACAAGCTACAGTGTGTTGTCTGCACCTCTGTGCTAAACAGTGCTGAACGATGATATTGTAATAACTGAGTTTCACAGGTGTGATGAGCCAGTTTACTTTGTCTACAGTGTACCGTTTAAATTTAGAATTTGACTTTGTTCAGTAGTAGTGGCACATCAAATAAAAATGCAGTGAATTCTAACAAAAAAATCTCAATAAAACTATGCAAAGAAAAAAACAACAACAACGAAAGGCTCCTTATTGACCAAAAAAGGGAAACCGTGCAAATATGTCATTGTGATTATGCTCATTTATTGGGATACTGGTATGATTTATTGTCTGGTTTCATTCCCAGGAGTCTCTTAACGAAGCCCAAGTCAGAGATGACCCCAGAGGAGCTTCAAAAGCGCGAGGAGGAGGAGTTCAACACTGGCCCCCTCTCTGTGCTCACGCAGTCAGTGAAGAACAACACGCAGGTCCTCATAAACTGTCGCAACAATAAGAAGCTGCTCGGCAGAGTGAAAGCTTTTGACAGGTACAGAGTCAGACTCTTACTGGGTATTTTACACTTGAGAGATTAATGTGTGATTGCTTTCTTATATCGGTGTGTTTTGTCTTTTTGGTTTTTACTGGTTTCGTGTGTCTCTCCAGTTGAGTCACAATTCAGTGCTTTCATTTATTATTAAACATTACGCTCCCTCAGAGATAAGAGCAGCCAAACATATGTCGTTTTGTTGCTTTGGGGTTTCTTGTATAATGTAATCTGGAAAACTGCACTCAGGCACATTTGATCATTTTAATTATGTGAAGTGCCATTAATGATGCTGGTTTACACGGTTAACAAGTGAAAGGTCCCAGGAAGGAGACACAAATCCCTTTGGAGTTGTCTTAGGAAGATCCGGCATATAAAGCGTGCAGAGATAGCTGCTGTGGTGACCCCCTGCCTTAAATTTGTTTTTACATTTTTTTTTAATCATTAACTATATAGATGGATGTTTGCGTGTAAAATCACAGGAGGCATTTTACTTGAATTTATTTTTACTATATTCTTAACATTACATCATCACTTGCATTTCAGGCATTGCAACATGGTCTTGGAGAACGTGAAGGAGATGTGGACAGAAGTTCCAAAGAGCGGGAAGGGAAAGAAAAAGTCTAAGCCCGTAAATAAGGACCGCTACATTTCTAAAATGTTTCTCAGGGGGGATTCTGTCATCGTGGTGCTGAGAAATCCTCTGATCACAGGAAAATGAACTCTAAATGTCCCCAGCTGAACCGCTCACCTACCTGTCTTTTTTTTTCCTCTCTCTGTCCCTTAAGGAAGCGGTTTGTATTTGCTGTAACCTTATTGGTTAGATTTGTTGAATTTGCTTTTAGGACGGAAAAAGTGTCATCAAAAAGATGTTTCTCTCCCTGAGAGTCTGTTAGGCCTGATTTTTGCTTTGTCTACAGACTTTTTCTGTCTTTTTCATTTTCATAATAAAAGTGATGAAAAGATGAAAACATTGTAGTTTTCCAGCTTCTCCCTGATTCATTAATACTCAGTATATGCAGTTGACGTTACGCAAATTCTTGATCCGTGCCACTAGTCTTTTTATATCTTATATTCATTTGTTCTGACAGCACAAAGGCGTTATGTTTTCAGATCCTCTGTCTCAGCATGCTCTGACTCATGTTTTGGCATGTATGTTCACTTGGACTGAAAATTGAGATTCCTGAGCTAAAGAATCAGTTTGATAATCATTGCAAGATTTCACACAAATGTCCGACTTTGTCTTTAACTTTAGTGATTAAAATAATGATGGAGTAACCTTTTATAACCAAAAGATAACTTTACTGTGATGTCAAAATGCTCTAGAAAAAAAAAAAAACTTTTGAACATTCTTCAGTGCCAGAACTCTCTGGTGAAGGCATACACCCACGAGGTGCTACTTGGTATTTTTATGTATTGCTCATTCAGTGCAGTCATTGGAAAAGTTATTTCTCCTTGCAAGCCTCACCCCACCCCACCCCCCAACTCCACTGTCACCCTTTCACTCTCCCCTGACAGCATCTAAGGTGTCGGGCTTGATTTCAGTCAGCAGCGCTCAATAAGCAACAAACTGCCGTTTAAAGGCCCGCTGCATTATTGATGAGACCAGATGTGCTGACTGTCACTTCACACCCTCATCGCGCTCCATTTTGAGCCGTTCCCTCTCTGCCGCTCGGCCCCTCCTGACCACTTTGTTAATTGTCTTAATAGCTCGGCAGCAAGTGTCGCCTTACTTATCCCTACCAGTTGGCGTCTAACCTCCGCTCTGTGGTGCTCTCATATTCAGTGGTCAAGTAAATTAAATTCTTGTGTATTTTATTATTTTTATTTATTTTTTGGTGGGGGGGGAATTGCATGCCTCTGATTTCTGAATCATTGTTTTTATCTGATGTAACAGCCTGAAAATGCTGCCAAATATGTTTCCAGAGGTATCCTGAACGTCCTGCTGCGGTGTGCTGTTGTCCAAACATCTTGATATCTGTTTTATACCTCATGTGACACTACACCCTCACCCCGTTAACCCTGTTGTGCCCATCAGGCCAGCACCTGTGGAGTTTATGTGGGGGCAACAAGTCTTCACTGATTTGCAGCTCTCAGGTGAAGCCTGCTGGGTGAGTCAACAGGGGAGTCAGGCTTAGCACTTTAGGTGAAATGCTGTGAACTTATATAACTGATACATAACACAAGTTTGAGATCATGTTGCAGAGGCTGGAAAATAGGCAAGTTGCTGCATAGTCAGCCCAAGGACACACACAGGGCCCCCGTAGCCACCAGGAGGCCCCCAGATCATCCGCTCACTTTTTTCCCATGTTGCACTTCCAGTAGTAATCCTTTAAAAACATGTTATAATAGTGATATTTTAACATTAATCTGTGACATGCATACCTACCATAACAATTGGTAAACTACACATCCAACATGGCAGGTAACACAGGCAGGAGGATTTATTTCTGTTTACTAACCTTACTGATAATTAAACCTACAAGAATTATAATTTAAGCATAAAAACTTCCACCAGTTTAATTATCTCATTGTCTAATGCGCAAGGAGTTGAATGTATGTGCTTAATAACACTTCAAAACCAATATTATTTCAGCTATATTTTTTAGTCTGACACTAGTAATGTCTCCACAAACAGAGTAACAGCTAGAACAAGCACTTTTGTCCTTTAGCACAAAGCAATCTGATCACTTTTGGGGTGCGATCCAAAGAGCTGCCTGTTTATATAAAAGTGAGCAAGAAGATGAAAAAACGGTTATGAAACATGATCTTTCCGGTGTTACCCTGGCAGCCCAGCACAAGTGTCCAGTTCAGCCTTCAAATTAAAGTGCTGTGATGACAACACAATATTGCAAGATTTTAATCAATTAGGAAAAAAGAGACTTGCCCTCTTGAAAACTGTTGTCTTTCCGAAGCTGAAGCTACCTTTTTACTGACCAACCCAAAGAGTGCCTATGGAAAACACTTTGGTTAATTACAGCTCCTTTCTGTGAGTGTAAGTAAGTAACAGTTCTTAGGTGATGCATAATTTTTAAGATGTAAATGAGTGACTGATCTGACTCAGGCACACACATATTTCTACACTCAGGAGATCTTAAGGGTATTTTAAATAATCCATTGAATTAGTAACCAAAGCTTTAAAATAATAAATTTTAGTTCATTGTGTGCCATCTGTTAAGTTGAAAGTTGTATAAATCACAAGTAAGCACCTGCCTGGGCCCTAGTGGTCGCCCCTGGAACCTGACGGTGCTCTATAGATTGACCAGAAGTAAAACTAAATTCAGAGTTTCCCTTATTTACTGTGACAAACACAGACGACCTATCAAAAAGTGTAAATCTAAAGATTGTTTTGGATCAAATGGCATCTCTCAACAATGAAACTCAGCTGCAGCATCCTGGGACAAAGTCCTGTCAAATATCCAGTTAGTCTATTTGGAGATGTCTGAGATAAAGACAACTTTAGGGACCTGATTTGTTGGGTATCATCGTGCATTTGTCTCCGGTTACTTACACTCATCTCAAAGACACTTCAAGAAGTCTCTTTCCCTCCAGAATTTGGGGCGGTGTGAGCGATCCGTGAGCAGGAAGGCAGATGTTTTATTCAGTAGGTAAGCGATAAGAGGGGGGAAGTGTGATTATGATAGCGATCGGTCATGCATCGATAGGCAACCATCCGAGGAACGCGACACCCTGCAGCGGATCGATCGGGCCTCGGTAACCGGAGCCGCCGCCGCAGTTTGTTTTCAAGCAGAGCCACGATCCGGGTGTCAGAGTCGCCAGGCCAGGTGGGGAGGGAATGAGGGGAAGTAAAGGGGAGGTATTAGCTCCCCGAATGCATAAACACTGCCTTCACTCATCTCTTAAGTGAGGAATGACAGTAAGTGCTGGGACACATAGAGCAGCAGCCAAAACAACAGGGATCAGGTGTGTCTAGCTGCTGCTTGTAGATCCAGACCTGTTTACAAACAAAGACTATACTGTAATGGGTTAAAGTGGGCTAAACTAGACCAAGGTCTGCTGATCATGTTTTAATAATGAAAATACTATTTTTATTTTTATCTGAGGCATGCAAAGGTCCTTCATGCCTGAAAACCTCAGCCCAGCTGTTTGTATCTCTTTTTAAATAATCATTGTGAAATAAATATATATTTTATTTTATATTGATTTAAATGTTTAAGTAAAATTTACCTATATTGTGTCACTTCAGAAACCCAGCAATCTAACTTTCCCCAGTGGGCAAGCACAGGGCAACTGTGGGGAAGAAGAGCTCCTATTTAGGGACTTCTGACATGAGCCGGAAAGGAGCAGCCATCGTCCAATGGGTTGAGAGGAAAGTTATGAAAGAAAAGTGGAGCATGTAGATACTCTATTGAGCCTTGCTGAACTTGATAAAAACAAAAAGTGTTTCTCCTGAATTTGGTCAAATGTTAATGCACATGTAATGTAATACCTAGTTCAGTATTTCTCTTCTTAATTTTTCTGATGGTCAGTTTGGCTTTTTTTTATTATTATTATTGTCAAAATGTTTAGAATAAATTAGGTCAATGTAGTTTTCATCTTCAGACCATAATGTGGCAGTATAACCCAGCAAACAAGGAATGTTGAGCATTTGTGGAAGGTTACAGGAATGTTTGCTTTAGGCGATATTCCCTGGCTTTCACATGGGAATGTTTTGTAGACATCAGGGTAACATT
This sequence comes from Apistogramma diplotaenia, assembly GCA_015052665.1. Classification (NCBI taxonomy): domain Eukaryota; kingdom Metazoa; phylum Chordata; class Actinopteri; order Cichliformes; family Cichlidae; genus Apistogramma; species Apistogramma diplotaenia. Next base: position 78,190 of record VOQJ01016548.1, on the reverse strand, counting down.
TGCTTTTGGTATGGAGGACTTTCCACAAACTTTCCTTGGAATTTCAGTGTCACCATCTGGGTTCTCGGCTCTTAGCTATTGCCATGTAATATTTCAACTTAAAAATTGGAAGCTGGGCAATGTAGATACTTTTCCATTTATTTATAATTTCTTCCAGGGGTCACAGTGGCCTGACAGATGGGTTTGAATCTACCAGCTGTGTCCCTCTGTGGGTTCCTTCTGGACACTTTGGCTTCCCCCCACAGGGCAAGAATAATATATATTTTTTATGTTTAATTCATCTTTTAATTCTCAGACTTATTGTGACTCCTTTAAAGGATGACTTGGCCAAGTTAAACTCGGCACAAAAGAGAACAACAGGTTCATACTGAAACAGGGGCCGCACACTGACAGTCCAGCTTTACCAGTATTCCGTGAAGATGTCATTTATTAGGGTCATATTGCCATCTAGCGGCTCACAGAGGTAATAAACAGAGTTCCACAGAAACCTTACTTTGGATTGTTTTATGTTCCCTTGCAGTTACGCTGTACCTTCAAGACTGGCACATTTATATGTGGTACAATCGACACTATGACATGTATAACAAGCCACAAATCCTTTTTGTTTTGACTTTCATTTTATTGTCATGGGCCCCTTGAACATTAATCATGTGTTGCACAATGCTCTGTTATTAAGATTGCAACACAAGTTCCAAATTAAGAACAGTTTAATTTTGTATTCCTCACTTTAAAGATTGTAGCTTGGCATTCGTTATCCTTGTATAATGCCTCCCACTTTGCCCTGTGAAGAGTACAGGGCCTACATTTCAGGACATGCCATTTGGACTCTCTTTAAAATCCTTCTGCTGCCCTTTGCTTAGCTGGCCTCCAGCCCAGACCTCTTAGAGAACCCTTGTGTCTCGCTCCCATTTACAGATTTCACCCTCCTCCAGTCACATTCCCCGTCAGAAAGAGATGGAAGGAGATTTGAAAACACTTCAACAGTAACACTCGTTCTCTGTACCAGTGAATTTTCTTTGTAATCCATCTAAACAGTGGGTCATCCCTTATGGTCCATACTGTTAATCTTAATCCCTGTTTGGATAACTGTTGCCAAACTCAAGATCCAGGCTACCACTTTGTTTCCTTGGTTGAAGTTCAGTTGTGTAATTCTCTTTGTTCGTCTGCTATTCATCCAAGAGTGGAGGCTGAGGCTTTCAGACGCTGCCTCAGGACTGTATGCTTTACTAAGTCCTGGACTCTCTGATGTAAGATGTAGTAGAAGTGCAGTCTGTTTACATAATAGGCTCACTCCAAACTCACAGAGACAGTGAGATAAGTGAAACACAGCCAGGTTCACCATGCACGCCCTCGTTTGTCTTCTGTTCTGTTTTTTTTCAGTAGCCTGTGACCCTTTTCTTCTTAAGCTTTCTCTAACTATGAACACCTATTGTTGCCCCTTTGCTCCCAGCCTTGGGGAAGGATCTGTGCTGCTGTCCAGCAGATTTTCTGTCAGACTGCCATCTGTGGGCTATGCTGACCGACTGACGTCAAGCTGTGGAAATAAAGCTGTGGTAAAGAGGAGGAGCAAAGGAGAAACCCTAGGATTACAGTGTGACTGTTTCTGATTCTTTATGGGCTACTTTCTGGGAACACAAGCCGCTTCTTGAGTCTGAGAAACCACAAATCGCACAAACACTTTAACACATGTTGAAGCAGGAAGTCACACAGGACCTGTTAATATTTGCAAAATTCCACAAGATGTTTCAGCTTCAGAGGGTTAATCGGGGTACATGACTAAGAAGGAAATCAAACCAAAAGTTGCTCAGAGCAGTCACTGAACGTGTGTGTGTGTGTGTGTGTAGAGAGAGAGAGACTAAAGGCATATTGGCTTTCTGGATGTTTATACATACCATGCAGACGTAATGCATTCCTTTCACAGCCTCTCTTCCACTTCTGCTCCCATCAGGAAGTAGAAGAAATGCTTTTATGCTGTGTAATATCTCAGTGCTGAAAACTGAGCCATGTGAGCCATCAGACATCTTTTTTGCATTCACCGTTGGGGAATTACTTGTCAACATAATGCAAGAGCTTTAATAACTTTCTGTGATTCAGCATGGAATATTTTTAGCTTTGATTTCTTTTTCAATTCCAGAAGAATTACATATGAAATACCACAGAAAGGCCCCAAAGCCACAGCAGCTATTTGAACCCTGAAGCCAGACAGTCAATAGGCTGAGGTGGAGGGCTACACTATCCCTCTCCTTTGGACATGATGCTGCCTTTACGTGCTATTGGAAATTAAAATTGCATCCAGTAATTTATGCCGAACCCAGTTGGACATCAGGAGGTAGAGCTGGTTATCTAATAATTAGAAGGTTGGTGATTTGACCCCAGGCCCCTCTAGTATAAAGTATCTTTGGTCAAGGTAGAGATGAAGTGAGTGTGAATGTAAGGTTAAAAGTCCTTAAGCATAAAAAGATACATGGGTGTATGAGGCTTTGTAGTAAGAAAGTGCTTTAAGTGTCACATAGAGTTGAAAATCGGGGGGATACAGGAAGTGAACCCAAGTTGCCTTTGGTGTGTTTAGTTTTTTGTTTCTTTTTAACTTGTGTTTCATTTTATGTCTGTGGGACTTTAGGGGGTCAAGCACCTGAAACGCCTGAAACACAACAAGAAGAGCAAGAACTACTTGTTGAGACAATACTTCACTTCATAAGAAAGGTCAGAGCAGGTCAGAGCAGACTCTACCTGCTCAGGAGACTGAGGTCCTTTGGGGTACAGGTGGCACTCCTGAAGACCTTTTTTACTGTGGGGGAGCAGTATAACTGCTGCTGATAGGAAGAGACTGGATAGGCTTATCAAGAAGGCCAGTTCTGTCCTGGGCTGCTCTCTGGACACTGTGGAGGTGGTGACAGAGATGAGGATGTCAACAAGGCTGTGCTCCATGTTGTCAAATGACTCCCACCCCATGTGTGACATAGTGACAGCCTTGAGGAGCTTCCTCAGTGATAGACTGCTGCACCCCAAATGCTTGAGAGAGCGCTATCACAGGTCCTTCCTGCCTGCAGCAGTGAGAGGTTTTAACCAGCACTGCTCCCAGACATAAGAGTGTCTACTTTTGTGTCTACTATGTACATACATATCTTCTACACTGGTCATATTGTCCATACTGTGCATATTGTGTGTATACAGTACAGACATAACAGATTATTTTATTATTTATTTTTATCTTTCTCACTTTCCAGTATTGTTCCAGTACAAGATCTTGCTGCTGCTATGTTGAAATTTCTCTACTGAAGCACTAATAAAGCGATTTCTTATCTTATCTTGAGTAAACTGCATGGAGTTGATTCTCAAATTCAGAGTTAAACTTACTCACCCTTACAGTTTTTTGTGGTGAAAGTTGCAGGTGTTCTGAAAGACACACTTAAGCACATAATTTCAAAAGGAAATGTTTGGCATCACTATAGACTGCTAAACATGTAAATGCCGTATTTCATTTACTTAAATGATAAACGTTTTGGCAGGAAAATATATTCAAAGTAGCAGAAAATAGTAGTTGTTAAACAACATTTAGGATTTGCATGCTGACACTGCTCATGGAGATGAAGCTTTTGTTAATCTGTGCACTGCTACTTTGAAAAACAATGCATGCCGTTAGTGTTTAAGTGATGGAGTCACCATAAAATATAACAATTGGGCCATTCTAGAAAAAATAATAAATGGTACTAGAACCAGCATTACAAGGAGTTATATATATATAATATATATATATAATATATATATATATTTATTATATTATATATTCAGACATGTAACTTGAAATGTTAACCCTTCATTCTGAGATATTATCTGAAAAATTTGACTTAATGCTACGTAATTTGAAATTTCAAGATATTCAGCTCAAACTTCTGGTATATTTAGTCAATAATTTGAAAAGTTCAATATATTGAAACAGTAACCCCACGTTTTGAGATAATAACACAATTCAAAATTTTTCAAAATAACTCAAAATTTTGAATTACCTATCTTGATTATCTATCTTGTCAAGTTACTCAAAAGTTAGTCAAAACTTTGAGATAGCTCAAAATGTATGTAAATGTAGATAGTAAATGTTGAGATAATAACCCCAAATTATGAAATAATAACTCGAAATTTTGACATAGCTCTGCATGGCTTTCTTCTTCTTCTTCTTTTTCAGTGGCGGAAATATATACGTAAGTCTAGACGCCAAAGGTCACACGCAATAAAAGCAAAGAAAAAGCCACCCGTTCTCGTAAAGGTGAATTTTACGGGGTGCACATGAACGCACCATGGGATTGCAGCCTACTTTGAAGCCGGCGGTTGGGCCGGACTCCAGCGAATTTACATAGTCCTACCGAGCGACCGACGGAGCGAGGGAAGCCTGCTGCTTACATACGGCTTAAATGCCCAGAAGCAAAGCGATAAAGCAGCTAAAAGTGTGAGAGCAGTTGTTCCGGTTTTAGTATAGCCACGCTCATTCTCTTTTTCACCTCTTTAAATGGCAGAAACCACAGTGAGATAGTGATTGGAGTTGACAAGCCCGCTTCACTACTGTATCCCCCCTCCCTCCTTCTTCTCCACCCCGTCCTCCTCCTCCTCCCCCTACCGCTCAACACACAGCAACCAGGAAATCGTCGAGGTGTGCTTCTTTTATCCCGCTTGTGACTATCCCGTTCGCGGGTGTCGATGCGGCTCCCCCCTGTCTCGCTTTTTTATTTATTTTTTTATTCCGCTGGTTTGACTCTTCAAGCCGGGCTTCACCTCTGAAGTCAGCCAAAGTTGCCTACGAGGAGAGGATCTCCACTGTGGCAGAACAATGAGGTGGGTAAAGCGGCTCAAATCTCTTCATCTTCATTGTGTTTCCAGGCTACATTTTGCGTTTTGGCTGATACTTTTACAAGTAGGCGACTGTTATTCTGACAAGGTAAAAGCCTCCTTGGCGGGGTTGTGTAGTCGGTTAATCGCTACAGCAGGTGTTTCAGTTTGTAGCAACTCTTGCTTTTGCTTGTTTTGGTGTCCTTTCAGCTACACATTGATACTGTGTAGCAC
>VOQJ01016548.1:26384-73115 GCA_015052665.1 Apistogramma diplotaenia | reverse complement strand
TGTAGCACGATAATGGTGAGAACCCGGTCCCACCTGTTCAAGAGCCTTCAAGAAATATACTCTGGCTGGGTTAGTTGAGCAGGTCATACGGCAGCAAATACATTTGTATCTGATTTTAGGCATTTGTTAGTGACGATTTTTGTTTAGCTCCGACTGCAGCGTTATTTGTGTAATAAAAAATCTCACAAAGCAATAAAACCCCCATAGCCGAACGGTGTAACCAAAGCTCTTCTTATTTTTATTTTTTTAGGGTATGAAAGAGGATTGTTAAAAAGTATATCAGTAAGGTGTGTTTATGCATTTTTTTAAATATAAAGAGGCGCTCTCAGCTGCACAGAAACCACTTGGTCACCTTTATGCCGTTTATGTCATGCAATCCGCAGACACCCATGAAGCCAGTCACTTGTACAATTTTCGTCCCTCTGGCAGTTGCAGGGGTTTGCACCAGGAACAAAAATGCATTGCTCATGTCCACAAATTCCAACGTCCTGTTGCAGCCTGTGCAGTTGGCAATTACATGCTTTGAAGCCACCACTCTTGGCTGTCTGGGGCTTCTCTGGGCTGACTTTTTTCCCCCCTCTTTCTCCAACTCTTCACATTTTATGCAGCCCTTATGTCAACAAACACCTTTGTCACTTTGAAAGCTGGGGAGTTGGGAGTTAAATTCTTGACCTGAGCTGCAGCAGAGCATGGTAGTGCAGGCTGATAACCTGAGTGACTAGTTTTCTTCTCTCTCTCTCTCTCTCTCTCTCTCTCAAATCTATTGCGCTGCTCTTTCCGTAACAATATCTCAGCTCGGGTGCATGGGTTGGTCCGGGTTTTGTATTTGTTGTTCACATATTTCTGCATGCTAACTTTGATTACAGCAGGAACAGGAGGTGACTGAGCTGCCTTAAATCCTGCCGGAAGCTATGCATAAAACATACTCCTCTAATAAGGCTATTATTTAAGTTAATGCAGCCATCAGCAGAGATTACTGTGTTTAATTACTTGATATAATGAAACTTAGAAAGCAAAGCATGGAATATGTAGCTTATTTTCTATTTCCTATACCTGTAACATGCTCTCTTATCACTTTATGGTGTATAATAAAATGTTACCCCTCACACAGTGAGATAAGCACACTGCTTTATTTTCAGATTACCCAGCTACACTGGAAAAAAAAAAAGTACTTCCCTATTCATAAACCTTATCAGCAAGCACACAGTTAAAAACAGACACACACAGATGCAATGTAAAAACAGAGCATTTTTTTCCCCCTGTGTGCAGGTTTCATCTTGCCCCTGAAAGAAGTTGTAAGGTTGCATGTACCTTAATGAATATAGTTCTCTAACTCTAAACAGATAATGCTTTGACTGGCCCTCCATTGTGGCCCAAACACAGTTCATGTCACCTTGTATAACAGATAAAGGCTGGTATGCAGCTCCACTCATGTTCATTGTCATTTATCCCTGTGGAATGTAAATGTTGACACAGAAGTGCACTCGGTTGGTCAAAAGTTCAGCAACTGACCCAGCTGGCAAAAATGTTAAGTAAAGCATCCCGACTTGAAGCTGCCTTTTTAAGTGTGTAGCCCGTAGAAACACCCTGCTATTCTTCCCATAAAGCATTAAGGCCATTTCCTGCTAGACCGGTGACGCTTTCTCTCAGTTTGCGATTGAAACAGTCGTAAACTCGGCACGAACACGTTGTAGTTAAAGCACACTTGGACTTTTGCAGCACACCCACAAAAACCAAAACAGTATAGTGTTGTGCATCTCTACACGTTTACTAGTGGCTTTGCTGCTGCTTTTTTAGTAAGCAGGCTTGTCGGTTTGTTGGTTCGTGCACACAGATGACATTATGAAGCTGTGGGAACAGCAATTGTTCTTTAAATACAATGTCTTAAACATGACTGCCTGCTGGTTGGTGGAACAGCTACTGTGCTGCTCTTAGAGTCAATTCAGGCTTGTTGATGTCATACCACGTGACACGAATTGCCTGTTGTTGATTGGTAGGAACCTTTCCAATCTGACAAATCCTCGATTTGAATGTTCTGATTGTGATTAGTTGTGTGTGTTCAGTGGAAATGGCGTGACTGGCTGCAGTAGTTTTTAAATTTGCCTTTGATTTTTTTTTTTTCGCCAATCACGACTCACACCAGTTGGAATGGCCCCTTTACCTCCACTGAGCATTTCAGTGTTGATCTTTTGATGTGATGCAGAAGTTGACCGTGTTTACAGATGTTCCTCTTTTCTGTTTTTTTTGTCTGCCTGCTTTCTTATTACAGTACCATAGCTTTAACAACTGTGTTTAGATTCCTTTGCCAGCACTTTAAACTGCCTTATCTCTGGGTTTATGTTGCTCAGAAAGTGCATCTATCTGCATGGTGATTCACATTATTATCAGAGAGGTGACTCCCATCTCCCAGTATGACTCATTGGCTGTCTTTTGCTTTAAAAAACTTGTCCTGCGTGAGACCGGCGGTGGAGCTGCCTCAGGCTCTAGAACTAACGCACAAGATGCAGTCATAAACGCAGACAGGTGTAATGTGTCTGCTTAACACAATATTTACAGTCTAATGAGTTTCCTGTACCCTTTTCAGAAACTCTGCATGCATGAAAGTGATGCCGAGCCCAAGTGCATCTCTGCGCTCTTGCGTGAGCTTATTATTGATCAGCCTTAAAAGCAGGGAAATAGCCTCCCCGAGTCTGCTCTTCTGTATCTTGAGTCATTTTCTTTTCCTTGTTTAAGCACTAACTAGGAAGGAACGCCACTCTTAAGTCATTTATGAACTTTTGCTGTCATATCCTTGACAATTAAATGTTGAATCTCTTGACTCTTTGTGCCAAGGGGCAAGTAGCTGTTATTTAAGCATTTAGCAATATGGCCATGTAAGGATATCATGATGAAACTCTGTGGGGTTGTGACGCTCCTGCCATGGTGTTGTGTAATGTTCATGTGGGTCTGTTGTGTAGCGATGCTGAATTTTTTTTTTCTTTTCATGTCTTCACTTGTTCTCCCAATTTGTTTGCGCAGTCAGATTTTTTTTCTTTTGAAGTCTGATATCTGTGACAGAGGACTTTTAACCCAGTCTTTGCCTCATACACACACGCATTTGTAAGTGCGTGTAGTATAGCACTTATAAATGTGTAGTAAAGCATCCACTCAGTCTGCATTTTTAAAAGTAATAACAATTTGAAGTAATTTGGATGTGCTTGTGGGAATTGTTATCTGTAATAGATTAAGAATAATGTCTTTATTTCCCACATCATAAAGGCTTGCACGTTGACAGGCACTTGAACAGACTCCTCGGTGTGTTGCTGTGTAGTTGGAGTGGCAGAGTGTCGAAATGATCACAAAACCTGTGTGCTTCATCACTGAACTCCCTCCATTGTTAAAACAGCTCTGTCCAGTTGGCTTGTTTCTCAGAACACCCAATCACTGCCCCCCACCCAGTGAAACAATTACCCATCCTGGTCCTCCCACTTCTCCTACTCATAAATAGGCCATTATGCTGGGCAGCCTCTTGGATTAGATGCTTTGCTACAGGAGTTGCCCAACATAAAAAATCCTCTATTGTATACTTGGTGACAGATCTAATTTCTTTGTTGGTAGCTTAATTAGCTTGTTTTGCTTGCTTTATTTTAGTTATTCATTGCTAATTTATTGGTAAATGGTAATAGTTCTTCAGTGAGTTTTGTGTTTTCATGCTGATATCAAATGTGTGAGTTTTGTGAAGATTTCTGTTTACTTGGTCACAGTTTAGCAGTTGGTCATATGATTAGGGGATTTGTTACTGATTGTTAATTTCGTCATATTGAGCAACTGTTCACTAGGAGGTGAGCTGAAGGAGAAATGGTGAGTGGTTCACCTTCACCTAGCAATTTTGTTAATAATTGTTTTGTTTTCCATAAAGATTTAACATCTATTTTTGATTTTTAGCAAATCGTGATCTCGGGAGGAGAGACACGTCAGGAAGGGCATTCGGCATTAAATGATCTGACAAGTAAAACATGCGGGGCTCCCTGCTGTGGCAACCCCTTTTTAATGAGGGAGCAGCTGAGAGTAGCTTTTTTTGGATAACGCGTCTGGCAGCTGTGCAGGCCCAGCCTCAGCCTTTTTGCTTGTTTCTGAAGTTGTTGCATAGCTTGTTTAGTATAACCGTTCCTTCTGTATAACCATGCTTGTGGTGCATCTTTTTTTCCTCCCCCCATATCTCCTGCCTCACTCACTACACAGTGCTGGTCCAGAAATAGGTAATACCTTAAAGTTATGCTTTAACTTTAGTTGATGAGGTTCACTGACTCGTGCAAACGACGCACTGGAAATGAAATCGCTTGTATTCAAAGACACATGACTGTTGGACCAAAAACCCCCCCCCAAAAAACAGAAGTTGGTTATCTGCTGTTACCTGTTACACCAGACACAAACGCAACAGTCAACACAGTAAAATGTAAGCATGCTGCTGTTGGTCTTTGACATTATGTCTGTTAGTACTGCGGTGACGATGAAAACACAATTCATCGATGCAGTATGATCACAATATTTCACTTGCGATAAGATATTGCAATTTTTTAACATTTTGTAATATCCTAAGTATTGCATTAACATAATGCAATTTATTTCCTTTTTTTCAACTGGAAATTATGTCTTCAAAGTTAAACTTTGTCAGTATCTGTTTATCCAGTAAGTTTTCTCACTTTAGTTTTTATTTTTTTTATTTATTTGTTTTTACAGTAAAATGAGGTTGTTGAGCATGTCAACACTCGCACTAAAACCCGCCATAAACGCTGCCATCAGTCTGCGATCGAATGGGGTCAAGTTAACAATTGCGTGCAATCTGCTTCTGATAATACAGCAGTTAGGTGTGTTAAATCGTCAAAAGTCACACATCTGTTGTCTGTATAGACAGAAATTCACATTTAAATGAAATTCAAATCTTTTTTTTAATTTATTTTTTCATTTAGTAGATGCAAGGAGGTTCTCTTTTTTGTGTGTGTGTGACTGAGCCATTAGCTTGCTCTCAGGAGGTAGGTTTGTCGAGCTAAGTGTGTAAAATATCGATATTCAGTGTTCCTATATCGATACATCTTTCATGTATGATCAGAGTTTTTGAAGAACTTAACATCTATCTTCACTCAGGGCCTAGTAGTTAAGCTGTTGCTATTTCTAAAATGCTAAGGTAAAGAAGAACGAGGCATTTATTTAAAGATTGACCATTGTCTAAATAAACCTAAGCGTGGTGTGAATCATATAAAACCACCTCAGTTTCAAAATCAACTTGTGTGCAAATTATTATTATTTTGCTTCAGTGAGTGAACTATTTGTGTTTGGCATTATTTACTCAGCCTGTATTGGTGTTTTGGACGTTTTGTGGTGTTCTGCAATAACTGAAGGTGTTGAGTCTCCATCGTTGTCTTTCTTTAAGATAAGATGTCTCAAAGCCTTTAAAGCTGTCGTGACCCTGGGGATAGTTTCTCCTCCAGGGCTGCATTATGACTAGATTTCACATGTATGTAGAGGTAATATATCCTCAACTTGGTGACACATGAAGAAAACTCTGTCAAGAATGAGGTCAGAATTGTGACATGGTTTTGTGTTCATTTCTAACTTCTGAATGGAGTTTTTAGTAAATACTTGTACAGTGTCTCCTAAGTCTTCTCGGCACAGATCTGTCCATGTGAATGTCTGTGATAGAAGCAATTTTTTACAAAAGATTATTCCCCTTAGTAAATTTTCATTTGCCATTTGTTCATTGGCCACTACACTGAGCTGCTGACCAGAACAAGAACTGCAGTTCGTGACTGTGGAGGAAACTCACTGTGGAAGCAGCTGATTTCATTGCTGTGGTTTTTATTTGTCATAAAATATTTCCAGAGACGAACCTTCTAAACTTTAAATTATAACACATACTGTACTACAGTATGAAACAAACTACTGCACAGTGACTGAGTGACGTTAAAGACTCTACACAGCCTCTAGTCACCCAGCCAAGTGACATCATACAAGCTGATGGAGAGCCTGGGTCTAACACTGAAGTGAAACCATAGATTACTTTGGGCAGAAACGCTGTAGTGATGTATTGTATGGTCAGCACTGCTAATGGGCATAAAGATACAGTGGGTTCATCAGGGATCCGTGGCTTAATGGAGCATAATGGACACTACTTGGTATAAAAACAGCATTATGTTGTCATCCATTTTTAACAGTCCAATCTTTGAGGTCCTCGGATCGTAAATTCACTTATCAGGAATGACGGCAATTGCTGATTGGCAAAAGTATTAGAAAGATTAGCCTTGGAGGAGACCCAGTGCATGCGTCTGTAATTTATTAAGCACTAGTTTACGTCATTAATAGGCACCATTTATTCATTAACTCTGGAAAGTTTGACTTTGTATTGACTGAAGCTTTATAACAGAGAAGGCTTTATTCAAAGTCGGCTTGTGTGTTTATTTTTTCTACTGAGGACTGAACTGCTTTCTGCATTGGCCACATTTTTGTGCATAAACGATGATGTGCATAATCTAGTATAATGAAACAGTTCCTGTTTTTTGTTGTTTGCCATTGTGGCTGAATCATGAAGCTCAGAGTATTTCCTTTTCTGTGTTTCTTCAGTGTTTTGCGTCAGAGAGGCAGTCTGAATTGTAAAAGTTTGGACTTCTAAAGAGACTCCTTTAGTTAAAGGGTCATCTGTTTAGGGTCCTGTGTTCATAGCCACCAGTGACCCAGTGTTCACACATGGAAGAGAAGCTTGGCAGTTCCAAAGTGAGGATAACCCAGATAAGCATTTCTGTCAAGTAATGTAAGGTCAAAAGCTATGTACGCAATGCCAGTGAAAAGCAGGAAGTCTGACATAGGTGTTGTTTCCTTCCTTTTTGTCAACATTGGGCCCAAAGTTGACAAAAAGACATCTACTCTTAATTTTAAGAGGAAAGGCTTGTACAAGTCAGGGCAGCTGAGTAAAGGGAGCTCGATTTGGGATTGTTCAGAGAATGAGCCCTGCCTCCTTCTTGGCCTGAGTCAAGGAGGATGTGCTCCAACCTGTAAAAGGAATTGAGCTCAGTGAAGACAGAGGTGAAATGGTTCCAAATATGGGCATTAAAAGTGTGCCAGTCTTGTCCCCCACAGCGCGCACACAACACAACACATGCAACTTGCACTAGCTCCAAATCAGTGGGAGGTTCATCTCAGCTCTTGATGTGGTCAGACAACGAAGCGTTTTTTTGGCCACGTAAGTTTTCCACAGTGCTTGAGAGCGGATGTTCAGCAGAAAACGAGTCAGCAGGCAAAGAATGCTGAGAGGTTTTGCTTAGCAGTTAAAGACATCTGACTCCATACTGAGAAGAGCTTAAGAATAGTTTGATGCTAGATGTTTCTGTGCTGCTGATTCATGGAGGCCTGAAGTGTGAGTGTGTGTGTGTGTGTGCGTGTGCGTGTGTGTGTGCGCGTGCGTGCGTGCGTGCACACACACACACACTGTGCTGGAACTTGTGAGAAGAATCAGGCGTAAGGGGGAAAAAACAGTGAGTGAAGCTTGAAGATCAATCAGAGAAAAGAAGTCTGGCAGAGATTTACTTACTACTTCCATTAATTATTAAAATCGTTATCCTAAACAGGATTTTAATCTTTTCAGAGGAGACTGACAGTAATTGTAGTACTTTGAAATGTAGCTGATTCCTTCCTTTAAAAGCTTAGTGCTATATTAAGTTTGTTCTTCCCTTCTTCCCTTACGCTGCCTTTTAAAAAAATAAGTCAAATCATTACTCATCAGTAAAAATCCTTCCTTTTCCTTACAAATGCAAAGATCATCATTACAATTCTCAGAATCATTTGCATTTATGCTAAAACGGTTTCTTGTATTTGTTTGAGTTCCTCATCCACCCAAAAAGTGGAAGAAGCTGCACCAGTGGGAAGTTTACTCAAGAGTATGGCTATCAAGCTACATATTAACATTTATGGCACAGCAGACTCACAGCAGACACTGCGGTTTGAAAGCTTATCTTGCACTCACAGGATGTACCACATTAACTCAGAGCTTGGTTTCTGATTCGTGCATGTCTAGCTGAACATCACTGTCTGCAGTATATGTGGCCCACAAGTGACATGAGGACAGTGTACACTCAAATGACAAGACCCAGCATCAACAGTCTACTGTGTTGGCTCCCCATATGTGAATTAGCATCGGGGGCCAAGCAGTTGTGCATGACAGTAAGCCAAGAGGTCAGACTTCAAATTGCGTAAAAGATTTTTCTGGTCTTGCTTCGTTGTTTGACATCAGTGCAAGCAGATATTCTTAATTTGGTCGTCTCAGGCACATACATCTGTGCTGCGTTATGTTTTATTTGCAAGAAAGCAAAGCAGAAGAAAGTCTGCTTAAAGTATAACATGAATGAGGATCATTTTGAACTGGGAAATGGAAAGCTAGATTAGTCGAGTGCAAGAATAAAAAAAGAATATGTGTGTGATAGATCCTCCTTTTAAAATCCCTGATTATGTCAAATTGGACTGTTTGAAGAATGACTTTAAAGAACTGATACTTGCAACAAGCGGCCCAGTTTCAGAGTGTTGTATAGAGGAGGAGCAGAGCGTTCACGTGCTGGCACATGCAGGGTTTCCCCGTGTTGCTCCTTCACTATCAACAGTTCCTCTTCTCACTTCTGTCTGCATCTGTGTGCCCTTCTGCAGTGTGACTTTCTCAGCATTGTCTGTTATATACCCTTCAGGTGTTGTGGTGGAAAGGGACACTTTTCCTCTTCACTTATGAATTACTTCTCATCATATGTACTGTACACCTTACCACACTGTAACCTTATGAGATTTGGCCCAGAAAGTGTAAACTAATTCATACTGCAGTAAATAATTTGCAGAATTCACCTGCAACAGATACTGAACTTTGTTTGCAAAAGAAGAGCACTTTTAAATTGCTGCTTACTTTCAGAATAGTTCAGTTGTGTGACCGTATTGTATTTTCTATTCTTTGTGCCGCAAAGCAGGAGGAGGGAAGTGGTTTATTTAAACACAGACTTTATTTAGTGACTTAGTGCCATACCTGTCTGGTTTCAGTGTGACGTTTTATAGTGGGCATAAAATAAAAGAAGTGATTAACCAGTTTACTCATCGAAGGTATAGCACAGACATCTGAAGGTTACTAATTTGAATGCGACACCTGTTTCTCATCTTATGTTTCATTTTTGTGTGTGTGTGTGTGTGTGTGTGTGTGAGTGTGTGTGTGAGAATCACTTCCCCAAACGCTGTTTAATGAGGCACAAAGCTGAATGGATATTATTGTTGGTTCGTATCTGGTCAAGTGTTCCTTGAAATTCTCCTGCAGTCTTGTCGTCTTTGCAGTCTATTCGTCACAAAGAGAGGCATTTATTCCTGAAGGCAAGAATAACTCAGAGTCTGAACATCATCAAACGAAGATTGTTGGCTCTAGTTGTTTGGGGAGGGGAGAGGGCTTTTCATATATTGGGATTATGAACTCCTGGAGGCGAAGCCTGATGAATTAGAAGGCAATGCATTCCAGGGTTAGATGCACAGACAAACTGTATTATTCTATTTAGTGTCTAGAGAAGGCTATTTAATGTGTACCCACACCATATACAGTACCAGTTAAAACCTTGTGTCCAAACTTTTGACTTGTACAGTATATAGCAAGATATATTTCTACAAGGGGACCACAGAGTAGCATTAGTGGATGTATTTTATAGCTGCTGAAAACAGATTTTTAGAGAAGGAATGGCAGAGGAGCATGGTGGGAGGGTCAGGTAAGAGGAGGAGGAAGAGGGAAGAGAAGGAGCTACTGGGCCTGATTGTACTTGCCATTTGAAGAAAAGCTCTTAGAGCATAACCTTATACAGATATTTCCAAGACAGCATGTGCCCCAGCCATGCACTGTGATTTCCTGTTAACCCCTCACTCACCAAGAGAACCAAATCACAGAGGCATAAAGCACTAACTCTGGCTGTAATGAGAAGTCTTAACAGACTTGATTATGTTGCAATAAATGAGCAATTTGCATATCAGTTTGGTGGTCCTTTCCTGTGGTAAAGTCCTGTCTTGCATTGAGGCTGGTGTCTTAAATCCCTCCCAGAGCAGCAGCCAGTGACCTATTTGTGCTTAAGAGAAAACCCTCTTAAGTCATCTGGTGACTTGGTTAGCGCTTGCTACACTCAGCTTCACTAGATTGGTGGTCTTTGTTCAAGGAAAGACAGGAATAGGTTGTTTATGGCCGCGCCTGTCATGGTTTATTCTAGTACTAAAACGCAGTCCGACGAGGCCCAGCTGCAAGCGCTCTGCACTGCAGCCTGTTATACCCAGTGGACTGGGTCAGCACAGGCGCATGTGTTGGCAGGTTGACAGGTGGGGAGGGTGTGTGAAAGTCCATGTCTTTAAGCGCGTGTGCCACACACGCTTTTAGTGTCTCAGTGTCCGTAGTTCCATCAATAATGCAGCTGCTCACTCTGTCTCACTCTTGAGCCTTTGCTTTCTCTGCCATTAAATATGCATCTATTTCCCAGTCCTAAGTCTCTGTCCCCTCCTAGTTCCCATAAGCCCTTTCTGCCCCGCATCCCAACAGCACGCTCATGGCAGATGAGTTGCTGTTTGATGTAACCTCCTTGGCTTTAACCTGCTTCAGTTGATGGATGGACAAGATTTCCCCAGCAGAAGGATTAGGAATTTGTGTGATCTTCTTTGTAAAATCTGTTCTGTGTACATTATTAAAACAATAGAATACAGTACATTTCTGCTAAATATCATTGATGCTGTCTTAACTATCCATGGGGGTGTGTGAATTTGCAGAAATTTTACTGGGCCTTTTCACACTTACCACTATTGGACATCGTCACTTCAGAAATGTGCAACAAAAAAAAAGAGCCTTTGATAGGAACAAATTATCATTAAATTTAATAAAAGCTAAAAAGTTGTAAGTGCAGACGGTGTGGACACTGAAAGAGTTCATGAAAATCTATTTGTTGGTGTGAAAATAGATGACAAAATAAGCGGGAAATCTCATAAGATATATAGATTAAGACTCCAGGCAGATTCTTTTTTTTTTTTTTAAAATCACAGAGTCAAAGTTTGGACACAAGGCTGAGTGTGTCCAAACTTTGGACTGGTATTGTATTTAAGTTATATCTCCTGTTATGTCATATTAACAATTCATAACATACACAAACACTATTGGTAAGGGTCCCTTCATGTTCCTCTTTTATGTCCTTAAATTATGACCAGCAGTGGTGGAACAAAGTGTTCATTACAATCAATCGTTGATTTATTGCCTTCTCTTAATTAATTGATATTTGCTAGATGCAAATATCAATGTGTGTACATGAAAAATATGCTGGTGTTCTAAACATACACCAACAACACCATCATTTGGCCCCCCACCAATTCGCCTTTATCGGTGTCACTACTCGTCATGCTAGAATTTTTCAAATGAAGAAGAAGAAAAGAGACGGGATGAGGAGATGAGAATACGGAGTGAATGCATACGCGTCATTCAGTGTCAGTCTATCAAATGCCTTCCACCTGATCGCCTCATATTTACCTGACATTTTCCCAGTTAAACACTTAAGATACACATCTGCACCACCAGTGAGTTAGTGGCATCCTGTGGTATTATGAGGAAATTCTATCCTTGCAGTTATGTGTTGTAATGGCCAAGCACACATGCTCGCTTCTTGGCCAGAAAAACTTCTTGCTGGGTGGCGAGACTGCATAAGTGAATTTAGAACATTTTGACCTTCCAAAACAATCTTTGGCTGAGTATTTCAAAAATTCATTTTGGGACAATGAGAGGGGACGCTGTCACAAATTTTGGATCTAATGTTAACAGAAACTTGCTCCCTCTCATTAAATTCATTTGGATTTGGTGCACTGTCATACCTGGGGATTGAAGCTGCATGGAAATGTTTTTTCAACTTATTCACACTTGTCTCAACAGTTCATATCTGTGAAACCATTCAGCTGATTTGGACTGTTGAAAAGCTATAAATAAAATGTCAGTCCCCTACCTGCAAACTTGTGGCTTCTACAGGCCTCCACATCTGCTGATAGAGATCAGACATCCAGATATTTTAGGAAAATCAAGCATCCATCATTCTGTGCTAACTTAAGCTGCACTCATGAGAGTCCAAATCCATAGAGCTGTAGGTATTTATTTACCCTAAAAGATTCTAAGGACCTAACTTAAGCAGTTTTCCAATTTATAATTTACACAAATGTCTGCAGGGCTACAGGTAGCACAGATGAGAGGAAAACTGAACAAGCATTTAATATTGTGCGAAATAACACAATCACAGGAAAGCATTTTGAAGTTTATGTAATACACTTTTTCTAAGATTGACAACAAACCAAAGCTCCGTGCTGTGCTGTGAAATCACTTTGACACACACACAGCCTCTTGTTTAATTTACTGGCTGTTTGTAGACATCCCCCTGTTTAGTGATATTTGCAGGGCTGAAAATTCAAGCACTTCCTGGTTAGAGGCTGTAATTCCAGACACTTAATCACTCTTGAAATCCTAATTCTTGGCTCTTTATTATCCTTCTTTAAATCTTTTCTGTATTCCAGTTAATCTGGACTGAATTGAATTATTATGAAGTTTTAAAATATATATGACCTTTTTTTTGGAGTCTGCATGCATGCATCCATTGTTCAAGCTGGATGAGTCCTTATTAGGCATTGCTGCCAACAGGAAGTGGGTTGGGCTTTGCTGCTGTGTCACAGGAAGTAGCAGATTGTATCACGGGTGGGACAGATGGAGGGAGAGGTGGAAGAGATGGATTAGGGGACTATAGGGAGACCATGCAGGGAAAATAAGGAGAGGAGGGGGAGGGATGGTAAACCTTTGTTCTTCTGCATTTCTGTCCAGCTCCACTACTCAGTATTTACGGCCACTTTGGTTTCTTCTGTGTTTTGCTTTAAGCTGAGACAGACATGCATTAACATTATGTTTTTATATTATGGGCCATGCATATATTAAGGTTTTATAAATAAATGAATGGATACAGACTTTCCAGTGTTAACTGGTTTTTATTTAAATATTGTCTCATTACTCTGTTCAGATCCAGTTGGCATATACAAGGAACTTGCAAATATGAGGGTTTTTTTCTCTTAAAAAAGGATTATTTATTTCTAAGATCTCTGTTAAACACATCTGCACACACTCTGTAGTATCATTGCTTCCTAAACTATGCTTACAATACCTGCCTGCATAGACCTATTAATAAATATTTTGTCACTGATGTCAGCACACACGTGGCTGTTTTCTTCCAAAGTGTGAGGAGGTGGAGGCTGATGGAAAGCAGGTGGAAGATTTCAGTGCCTTGTCTGTTTGGCAAAGCTCGGCACAACTTCCCGTGTTTGTCAGCCTCCATTGTTGCCTCTTGTTTGGGATCAAACTAATCTGTTTGTTCAAGCAGTTACCAACACTATGCTGCAATTTTTTTTCTTCTCCACGTGTTTGCTACTGTGCAAAAGTAGCGCCACCCCTAATTTCTTTATACTTTGTTTCCAAGAAGCTAGACTTTGTTGCAATCTTTAAAGTGGTCTCGAGCAATAGTTCTCCAGATTTTCAAAGTTCTTTGGACACTGACTGCTTTTTCACTCATTTTCAGCCTAGTTCTTGTACCTGACCATTTTCAGAGGAATTATTTTAATTATTTCGTTGCTTGTTAAGCACTTTGGTCAGTGGTTGCTGTTTTTTTTAATTGCTTTCTAAATATAGTTGACTTGGCTTGGCCACTTGACACTGACCTATGAATCCCTCAAGCAAAAAAGGCAACTAACATGGCATGAACACAAAACATAACAGACAACTTGGCAAAAAATATTTTAAATGGTATTTTTAGACTTTACCACCAGTAGCATGTTGCAAAAACATATCCTTTGTTTCCATTTCTTTTAGTTTAATCTATGAAAATGCCAAAAATAACAGGCACTGACAGGCAAAATTTTTTTGTCTTTGCAGCAACAAAGTGATTCCTAAAGCACTGTCAGCTAAAACGTGGCATATCTCAGCATGGTGTGCAGTGTGTCTTTCATTTTTTTGCGGAAAGTGGACAAAAAAGAAGTGTCAGGACTTAAGAACTAGCTACAGCAGATAAACCGTGTCGGAAAGCCTATTCCTTAAGAATAGGAAAAAAAATCCAACATAGACCTGACAAGGACCTGAGAGATGCATCTGGCCCTTCTGCTGATTCATCTACTGTTCACTGAATACCATCCGGAAAACATCTGATTGGAACTGCTTAATTTTTCAGCATGATAGTGATTTTAAACATAATGCTAATGGAATAAAGCCATCCATGGATTGAAAAACACAGTGAAGTAATATCGGCCCTGGATTGGGCTCCCCAGAGCCTGGACCTCAACAATATTGAAGCAAGCATCTTAATAGAGAACAGAGCAAAAGGCAGCCAAAATCCAAAGAGAGGCTTCAAATCTCCTTCAAGAAGCCTGGAAAACTATTCCTGAAGACTGCACAAAGAAGTTACAAGAAAGCTGCCTAAGAGTGTTCAGGCTATGTTAAAGAACTTTTAAGCTCATTGGAATTGTATAATCTGTTTTTACCTTATGTGAACACACACATGGAAATACAATATTTCAATAAACTGTTTTTTATCATTTTCTGTTTTCCTTAATCTTAAAATCAAACAAACTAGGTTATATTAGTGTTATGTGATTTTGGAAGGCCTCTGCTGTGGCATTATGGGTTAGTTAAAAGGAGACTAGGTTTGTCTGGAATGACTGGCCCTCATGACTAAAAACGTTTATGAAGGAATGTTCTTCATTCATTTGTCCATCTGGTGTATCCAGTTCCTCCTCATCTCTCCTCATTTGCCTCTTTTGTTACAGCTGCAGTCCATGCTGAGTGCTACATAAAATACACAAGCTTTACATGATCAGCCTCAGTTCTTGTTCATCCTTGTACAAAAAAAAGTTAAAAAACAATTGTCTTTTTCATAATGCTTCAAGTATGCACTACTAGCAAAGTAACTTAAATTTTAGCTGTTAGTTTAATTGTCCACAATCCTCAGTAGTAACATAACTTTCTAAATTATTACTTTTATTTCATATTGTTGCACATTGAAAGATGCACTACACAAAGTGCACATGCTGCCATTCACAAACATTTCCGGTTATTAGTAGTAGTAACATGTTGCTAACATAAACAAAAGAAATTAAGCACTGTCACCTTGGACAGTGAGTTCCTCCTTTCACTTCTTATGGCATCTAGAGTATGTTAGATACCTAACTGTGCATTGGGAGAACAAGTACCTCCACATTTTCCGGATTTTGGTATCGACTTGATACTAAAGTATCTGTTTTTGTGACATTCCTATAAATAACAGTGAAGACCTGTTTCCTCTGTACTCTAGATTGTCATCAGAGAAAAAACCAAACGTGTTTGCAGTAGCGCTCACAAAGCTGTTCTTCACACTTGTGTCGACTAAGGTTGCTATAAGCGTTAATGTGATCTTAAAACAGAACACCCGTTTGCAAATCTGATTCATGCGAACAGACAACATTATTCTTCGCTCTCTTTCACACTGAAAGACTGAAAACTAAACCTTTTAAGCATTAATGTAATGAAATATACTTGATCATAATCAGATTGTCTTAAGTTGTGATACCGGTGTCTGCTTATTTACTGTTGGCATTTTTGCTGGCTTTTCTTCTTGGCTTCAAAGAGGCTGAACTTTATTAATATAGTAGCTCTTTTCCAGTCTTGCTGACCAAAGTTCACATGCATTCATAAAGTGCTTTGAATACTAAACTCCTGCACAATACTTTTCTACACGATCAGGCCACTGCTCTGTCTGCATCCGCGTTGTTGCTTTTAGTCTGTATTATGTGTTTGTTTACACTCATAATTTTATAGTTTTGTATTCCACTCTGCTGCTGGTGCACAGAAACATCCCCTGTTCAACTTGCTTTGTAATACAGGGTTCAGTGCTAGTCAAACAAAAGTGTGGAAACAACCCCTCAGTGTTCATACTACTAAGAGTCAATCCAACTATGCTGCAAACTAATGTTTCTTTTTTTGTTCTGTTTTTCAGTGAGTCAAGTATTTGCCAGGCTCGGGCCACTGTGATGATCTATGACGATGGCAATAAGAAGTGGCTTCCCGCGGGCACTGGACCACAATCCTTCAGCAGAGTCCAGATCTATCACAACCCAACCAACAATGCCTTTAGGATAGTGGGACGCAAGATGCAGACAGATCAGCAGGTACATCTGCCAGCGTTGGGCTGGCTTAGTATAGTGTCTGACTTTGTATGCTTGGTGTGAGCTCTGTCATGTGGCCTGTGGGTGTTATCACAGACTGTTTATTACATGGAGGATATTTACTGTAAGCGCTGTGATAGTTTTATTAAGGTCATTTTTACATCAACTGCCATGGTTGTTTGTGTTGTGCCCCCCCCCCACCCCCCCTTAAATCCAACCCCCTGCCCCTCAAAGAAGTCACAGGGGGTGGAATCAGAAACAACCACAAAAACCAAAGCATTTTGTTTGCTTGTTTTTGTGCCCTTGTTTGATTGCAGTAGAGTCTGAGAATCTCTGAGGCATGTTGCAGTTATTTAGACTGCCCAGCCACTTTATTAGGTACACCGCACTAGAACACCATGTACCTTGCAAAGTGGCCAGTGAGTGTACAGTCATGCTCGTTTCCTCATAACTTTCTCTCTCTCTCTAACTCAGTGTGTGTGAGGGTGAGATGTGGAACAAGCACACAGCGTGGCTGCTGCGGGGAGAAACGATATTATGAACACCTACCAATTTTCATGATTTATATACACTGATGCAAATATGACAGCATCAACTATGTATCAACAAGACAGTTGGAGCAAGAAAACGTGACAATGGTAAACTGTTGTGCCAGTTCACACTTTCAGCAGAGGGAAGAGCACTTCACATGCACTGGTTAATTTCTCTGCCAACGGGAGAGCTGCGGTTGAGTGTGATTATTTGCTATTAAGGGAAAAACAACCAAGCAGAATTTCATAAAACCTGATTAAAGGTGAAGCAAGGGAATCCATTAAGTTTTTGCGTGGTGCACTATCACTGCCTTTGGGTGGGATGGATGGCTCTCTTTAGTGCCCTTCTAATCAGTACTCTGCAGCCATTTATCCAAGCTCTCGCTGCTTTGCACTCATTTACATCACTAATAAATGGGGATAGGTTAGTTTGTATTTAAGCCTGTATTTTAAATTCCTTTTAGTTCTTTAAATAATGCAGATTTTACTGAGCCAATCTTTGAATTAGCTATTGTCTTAAGCAAGCATACTTCAACCACAGATTGATATTCATGCTTTTAATTATTGCCAGTTTGTGAGATGTGCACAGAAACACTCACAGACCTAAAGCTGTTTTTGGGCAGTGTATCATGTTCATTGTCAGCATGTCATTGGCATAATGAGTTGGAAAGTGCTGCTTCAGTCCTGAGTAGCCATTTGAATGCTCAAAAAAAAAAAGAGAGCAAGATAAATGAAAATGTAACCTTGTAACCGGATTATGACTCTAGCTGATAAAGGTGAGCTGATTCCATTTTACAAAGCAGGGCAGCCTGAGTTTGGGTGGGTCTATTCTTGATATACCCTTCTTAGTGTCTCTCTCACCCCTTCTTGTGTCTCTCTCCCCCCTTCTTTAAACATTCAGCACTCTGAAGTGTTCCCCAGAGACGGGTCTTAAAGTGGAAGATGTTTCCTGTGAGATAGTTAGCCTGTTCAGCCATTTCCTGTGACAATTTAGGATGTAGTTTGATACCCAATAAGGACTCCATATTTTTGTCTGACGTAAACATCCAGCTCAGTTTAGGTTGGTGGTTAATGAGAGCAGCAGGGAGCAAATGAGAATACAGGGTGGCTGTGTTTTCGCTTTCTTTTTCCTTTCTGCAGTTTCTTCAGAAGTGTCTTTCTGATGTCTTAGTTGTTTTATGCATCCTGGTGTGATTGAGATGAGATAAAAAGCAGTGAAAACACAAGTGGAACCTGTGGCATTGAGGCTTTCCTTAGGTCATTCTGTTTTCTTTGACTTAGATTCATTTTGTCCTAATTTGTAATGCATTTCTGTTCACATCTTCACACTACCTTGCCTTTTAACGAAAATACTGAGGTTTTTCTGTTTTTTTTATTTAATGAACTTGCTATTCTTTCTTTCATGCATGCTGTCCCCAGTGTTAGTTATCCTGACAAGGTCTCCTGTCCTCTTCTCTACTCTGTCGAATCCAGTGGCTGTTAAACAAATAGTGAAATGGCATGTCAGCACATTCAAGCAACACTCAAACCCAGAACAATTTTTTTCCCAGCTTCACAGATTTCATGCCACCTGCTGGTTGGAATCTAAATCAGCATGGTCTATAAAATCTAAAGCCGACACAGGGGTGTTGGATTGTGGGGCTCCTAGACGTTTTTTGTTTTATTAGATAAAATCTCTCTTTTTTTCTTTCTACTACTGACCTGCAGGTTTTAATCAAAAAGGTTATTGTTGACTCATCACCTGTTCTCCTTTTTCACAGGTTGTTATAAACTGTCCAATCGTTAGAGGCCTCAAGTACAATCAGGCCACGCCTAATTTCCACCAGTGGCGGGATACCCGACAAGTGTGGGGACTCAACTTTGGCAGCAAGGAGGATGCTACTCTGTTTGCCAACGGCATGAATCACGCTCTCGAGGTCCTCAACTCCATGGCAGATGCAGGTGAATGTTTCTCGCCGGGAAGAAACTTGATGGATTTTGCTTGCTTATCGCTGTTTGGCGTTTTGATCTTTCACAAATGAGTTTCTCAAACAGCTTACAACTTACTGTTTTGTGGCAACTTGTCAGCCAGGTTATGGCAAACACCACACTAAAACCATACAGGAATTATATATTTGTTTGTTGTCAGTGAATTGTTAGAGAGAACAGCCATGCGCTAATATTAGCATTAGGTGCTAAAGTACTTACTCCACTGGGGCACTTGAAACACTTTGCTACCGAGCTATCATGCAAATGATGGGCATGATTCACAGTGATGTGCACCAAACAGGGTAGCAGGGTTGATGTAATAAGGTCGATTAATGTGCCCTGATTGCTAGGCTTAATACTCAGTTATGGCAGATGAATATCTGTCAGATCATTCAGGAACTTAAAGGAGGGATTTCCCAAGAAGTGAATTTAAAAGCAAATGTGAGTCATCAAGTAAAAACAATTAGTGGTCTGAGAAAATAAGACCGCAGAGATATGCTGGTAAGAGCCATCCTGTTGTGTCTATGTGGAAAAAAAAATACATTTTGTCTTGTGCTGTGCTGAGTCTACAATGACTGTAGACAGTATAAATGTCAATGTATGTGAAATTACTGTCAGATAACATGCTGTCAAAACAGATTATTTCTAAGATACTAAATTTTAGTCCATACACACCCGCCCACCTTCAATGCTGTTAATGAGAAACTATTAATATTTTCAGAAGGAACCCTCTTTATAATTAGAACTGTTACCTTTTTTTTTAATATTATCTCAACACTGGCTCATGATCTGTTTTATTGTTTTGGCTTGTTAACACCAGCTGGCTATTTAAATAACATGCAATACTTTACTTTATATATGCTGTGTCACTGAGCCATGGAGAGAAAAAAAATTGTCCTGTACTGTAAACTTGATTATTGTGCACCACCCATGTGAGGTCCCTCTATCATATGGTGGCTGTCTACACTGTCCACAGACTTTGTACAGTATCAACAGTGCAGGTATAAAAGGTGTGTCAGTAAAGGCACAACTTGAATGTGCTTCAGAGAGATTGGAATTAAGCCCATGTTTTAAAATATTTTTCATGTATTAAGTATGTTTTCCATCTTTTGTTTTGGTAGGTTATGCTACCCTCCCCCGCCCTGTGTCAAATGGGCCTTCTCCAGAAGAGCTTGAACAACAGCGGAGGTACAATCAAGACTTTCTCTAAATGCAGTCCACCTTCTTCACTTTGCTAGTTTTATTTATTTTCTTTTTCTTTTTTTCCTCTTTCATTAATTCACCATTGTATACCTTCAGGGCTTGGTTCAGCAAAAATTAATTCACTCCAGCTGATTACACTACCTGCTTTTTTTTTCTTCTTGGTTTCTAGAGTCAGTTTAGCATAAGAGATGAGCTTTTTTACTGTTTGTTTAATAATCAGATATTTTTAGGAGTGACTTTAACTTTAACATGGTATGTGGGCTTACTGTAATGTGGGGACATGTGAAGTTTATATTTTCTAACTGATGCAAACAATCTCCTGGGTTCAGTTGCATAACAATCAATAGCAAGTTGAGCTGTTTTTGCTTTGCAGTAGTCTGCTTGGCACAGTTTTGCCACACACGCATATGCAGAGGATTTGATGGCATTAACCTGATGCTGCTAAACCCTTAGCCTGTGTAGTTTAACGGTTAAAAAGACGACAAAGTGGATGCCGCTTACATTTGACCCGCCATCTCTCCATCAGTCTGTCCGCTCCATTATCAAGACCCATAGTGTTGACTTCATGCATGCTTGCATAGACTAAGCATTAACCTTTTAATCTTATTTACACTAAAAGGTGATAAACTGCACAGTCTGGGAGGATTTGTGATTGGCCTTGGCCTAGCTGTTTCCGTCTCCTGTTGCCTGCTGAGGTTTGGGGATCTAATAAAACCTTAAAAGTGTAACATAGATGCAGATGGATATTGTGTTAATGCTCATAGGTAGCACGAACATTGATAATATTCAAGGGTTGTGAAAAGAGGTTTAGAAAACGACACAAATATGATCCTCCCCTCACCCCTTCTGGGCATGCTGCTTGACATGTGTGATTATGTGCCTGTGTGTGGCCCTGCACTTTTATGTGTGCGCATTGTGTTACAGTTTGTGTGCTGTTCTGTAATCAGCTGTTGTGAGTAGCAGATGTTTTGGGGGAGAGGCGAGGGAGCTGTAGCCAATCGAGGCAGTTCGAATTAGATCGTTTCATCCAGCTGTGGACTTTATAGTAATAGGCTAGTTAAAAATGAAATTGAACTATAATCCTTTTTACCACATTTTCTATATTTTATATAGATATTTGTTTCTTTGTTTGAAATTTTATAATTTGCTGGAGTTAATGGATGGTACATAAATAATTATCTACGGACTACTTGCACATTAATTGAGGATGGCTGAGTCCCATCATGCCTCAGACTTCATTTTATGTCATTTTGAGCCTGTTTACATTAATTATTCTTGTTTTATTGTTAAGTGTTCATGTACAGTGGTAACTGATTTGTTTGTGCTCAGGTTGGAGCAGCAGGAATGGGAGCGACAGGAGAGAGAAAAACAGGAGAGAGAAAGACAGGAGCGGGAGCGACTGGAGAGAGAGCGACTGGAGAGAGAGCGGCTGGAGAGAGAGCGACAAGCTGCTGCAGGTCAGGAAACACCTGTGCTGGTCAGCATGACACTACTTAACTATAACACCGGCCGGTCTTAGTTTTCATCAGTATTCTTCTGAGGTAGGGGAAACGGAATTCATTCTGTCAAATTTTGTGCAATGGTCTGTAATAAAATCTGTTTCATGCCACTTATCATGTGACACATGTTAAACACACTGCAATGAAAACTTAGCGATCCATACTGCTGTGTAAATTACTCTGTGGATACATCACCAGTAGCAGCTATTAAAAATAATATAGGGTTTTTTAAGACTGATATAGATAGAGAAGAAGGAAAAACCGTGTAACCCTCCTTTTAAGTTCTAAAAACAAAAGGTGGAGAGTTCCAGGTATTCAACCCCCACTCTCACCTTACCTCAGGTGATTTCAATAGGTCACATGATAAGGTGAGGCACACAGTTTCACAAGAGATTATTCTCCATTATAACCGATTTATAAATATAAATACCAATATCCAAGCCAATGGCTAACTATGAACAATGTATTGATATTGTCCCTCACTAGTACTCTGCATCAATGATGAACAGAGGCTGTCGCCACTTTATAAAAATATATTTTTGAAACACTGGCAAGAAGAGTGCTCGCAGCATCGGGGCCACTTCTCTTTTTTGACATTCTATTATACACATATCCCTCAAGGTCATGGAGTGCATCTGTGCCCATAAAGGGTCACAGAGTGGATGTTGCTGGATGTCCTCCAGGTGAAGCAAGTACTTGCAGGATTGGGAAAGCGGATAAGTTGCTGCTGCTAATTCCAGTGTGGCAGTAGAGTGCAAATTTAGCATTCAAATTGCAGTTTATAATTGTGTGAAATGAGAGGTAAATAATAGCTAATTACAGAATTTTTGTGGCCCTGACCATCAAAGTAGCAGACTAAAAGAAGAATGAATGTTTCCCCTTGTAAGCGACACATCAGGATACAGCAGTCTTCTGTGAATGTGATCTAATACCACAGTTTTGAATTTTGTTTCTCTGTCTTACCTGCATCATAGTGTCATTGGTGTGCCTCTTCTTTGAATAGTTTATTATAAGCAATGATCCTTGTCTGTCCATATTCCTCCAGTTCCTCCAATGGCCACTGGAGGCCCCGTTCCTCCACCGGCTCCTCCTCCACCCCCTGGCCCTCCTCCACCCCCTGGCCCTCCTCCAGCTCCTGGCCCACCTCCAGGCGTTGGCATCCCTCCCCCTCCAGGACCACCTCCTATAGGACCTCCCCCGGCTCCACCCCTGCCTTCAGGAGGTGGAAATGATATGGGTGGTGGTGGGGGAGGAGGGGAAGGAGGGATAGGCGGAGGTGGAGGTTTGGCGGCTGCCCTAGCCGGAGCTAAACTCCGCAAAGTATCCAAGGTGAGTATATGGCAGATTTTATAGTGAGTGCTTTATGTCTAGACTGTTACTTTGTAGCTGCAAAGGCCAGATTAACATACCGGTAAAAAACAAATCACTAAAATCCACCGTGGGCTTCTCTAATTATGCCAATATTTATATTCACAATATTCTGCTCATGTATTGTTACAATATTAAGATTTTTTTTTCAGACTTGCAGATCTGTGATAACATTTGCTATTTGCTGCCCTCAGCAGGATGATGGAGCTTCTGCAGCTCCAGTAGCCAGAACTGACTCCAGTCGCAGCAGCATCACCTCTATTGGAGGAGGAGGAGGCGGCAGCGGAGGAAGCAGTGGAGGAGGTGGAGGAGGTGGCGGTGGTGGTTTGATGGGTGAAATGAGTGCCATCTTGGCACGAAGGTGGGTGACACCACAAGTTTGTAGTCACAAAAGGTTTAATATTAAGTAGTTATGATCCTTACTTTAGGTCTTACTTCCCCTTTGATTAATAATCATTTGTTATATATTGTATTTAATCAACTGTTCCTATTTGTGCTGTTTAACACCCCTTAACTTATTTCTAGGGCTGTGAGTCTTTGGGAATCCCACGGTTCAATTCAGAATCTATTCTTCGGGTCAAGATTCAATTTTTTTCAGATTCTTTCAAATTCAAAGGATTCGATTCAAAAACGATTAATTTCCAATTCAAAATGATTCTCAGGATCTACTCCAGTCTGCTGGCATAAAAGCAGAGTACATTTCTAAAGATTTTATAATTGTAAAGGTTTTATCAACCTGTTGCAATAATGTAAACACACAAAGGTAAATCCAAGACAACGTGTCTCATTTATTTATGCTTGCACACATTTTTTAAACTTGTACAAACACAACACAATATCTTTGAGGCTGACACTCAAGCTACTTGGACTTCTCACAGTTATCAGAACACTACATTAAAGTAATAAAACTGTAGTAAAATAAATAAAATTGGTAGGCTGAGGCTAGCTGCCAGAACTTGCCACTACTCAAAACTTAACGGTGAGAACGGGAATTTGAAGTATTCCCGAAATACGGCGGTTGGATTTCTTTTTCTTCATCCTCCATACTTTGCGGCGCAACAACAAACACCGTAACACGACACTACACACCCCTCTGTAGCCTACTAGGCTTGCATGCCTGTACATAGCCTTGTTTTGCCTAGCACTACGGTGGCTGAGAAGGCACACCCGCAACCGCAAAAAAAAGAACAACTATTTTTTTGAAAATGAGAATCGATTCTGAATCGTTCAATGTTAGAAACGCGATTTGAGCTCGAATTGATTTTTTTCCTGCACCCCTACTTATCCCCCCCCCCTTTTTGTTTCTTTCTCAGGAGAAAAGCAGCAAATACTGCAGAGAAGCCACCTGTAAAACCACAAGATAATGTAAGGGTCAACTTTGTGTCAAATAATTGTTAATGAGAATCTATTATGTTCATCTCCAGCTCCATAATTTTAGTCTTGTAAAGTAGACTTGCATCATTCACAGTTCAAATAAACCTTATTTATCTTATACTGAGCCTCTGTCCTGCTCAGTAGTTCATCCGGTGTCTGAAACAAGACATTTTTTGATGTCCTTCCTCTCACCTTTAAGCTAGCCTTCTTCTGATTGGCTGCCCCTTGTGAACAGAAGGTTTAAATAGCAGGTGTATGGGGCTTCTGTTATCATACAGAGTCAAGAGTCGAATAAACTTGAAATGGCTGAAACCTGAGCTTTTGACTCGCACTTTCATATTTGATGGTGTCATCATTTGACATCTTGGCTTTGTTACAATACTGTCGTAACAGAACACTATACCCGTATCAGAAACAAAGGAGAAGCATTCCGTTTATGTAACACCAGACAAATGTTTAAAATTGTTTTTACATGTGACCAATTGCTGAAGGCTGAGAATGACTCACTGTTAACAGAAGTCCCTGATTTTAGTTATTTATTTATTTATTTCTCTCTACAGGATGATTCAGAGTCTCAAGGTCAAAGTGGTGAGAACTGAACAGTTTTGTCTGTACTGTGCCACCTACGTTCATTCCCGATGTACTGATGTAAGTGAAAATTAACAATTTGTGTTTTCATACATTCTCTCTTTCAGAAACCATTAGAAGACCTTGGGAGAAACCTTCCATGGCCAGGTTAGCCTAGATGCTGTTATTTCAATGCTTCTGTCGTGAATAAATCTATAACCTCCCGGTGTCTCATGTGTTAGTTCTCCTTGTTCATCAGTGTGTGCGCATTTTTGTGTCCACGCCTGCATCTCTGGATAAATGTGTTTTGTTTTGTTTTTGTGTATGAGAGTGTCACCCATTTTCATTCTAAGAGCAAGAGTGTGTGTGTCTCACTAACAGGAATAACTCCATCCCCAAGAGCATGGACTCCACTTCCCCATTGCCCCAAGGTTTCAGGTATACATGCTGCCCCATTCACTCGTGACCTTTAGAACCCCTTCCTTTATTCATCCCTCTCAACCTTCATGCTGGGGTAGCACATTTTACAGTTGATAGCACCATCTAATGGATCAGAGAATGACATGCACCCAAGGGACCCATAGATGTTCCAGTTGAGATTGCTGTCCGAAAACTGAATAATAACACAGAGACCTGGGTCAATGATTCATCTTATTTTTGTATCACCTCTCTGGAGGTGGTGCTCAGTTGGTGCTGTCCTCTTGTTGTAAACTACACCACTTTCTGATTTCTTTAATGGCTTTGTGTGTCTGTATACTCCAGTTCAAAAATGTGCATGTAGCAGTTGTGGATAAAAGGTGGATAAAGTCATAGCAGAGCATACTGTATTTCTATGCAAAAAAAAGAAAGAAAGAAAAATACAGTTTCAAGAATAGTGCCAACTAAATTAATTAATATCAGGCATTAATTTATGGATAATCAGCATCCTCGAGGGTCAGAAAGACAAGTTAATGAGCTCTCGTAGGTTAACCTTCATTTCATCTCAGGTTATAGATGTCTGCATTCTTCCATTCACTGTTCCTTTATTTGCTGTATGTACCTGTTCTGTGGGAAAAAAACATGAACTATTTGCATTTTTCTGTTGCTTGCCTTCTTACAGGGCAAAGGGTACAAGCAACAATAATGACGCAAGTGGAACAGATGACTCTGATTTGGAGAAAATGAAACAGGTAATCACGCTCATTGACCCAGCATGATCAGTTCTTGACAAGAAGAACTTGAATGTTGTATTTTTCCATTAATCTGAATTTTTGTCATGTAAATAAGAAACCTGGTTTCTCCAAAGCATACTTCAGACATACATTGCTTTACATGAATCGTGAACATGTTAATTTGATGTCTGACTACACTCTAGTATGGCAACTTTTGTGGAAAAGTGTCCACAGTCTTAATAAGTTCAACCTAGTTCTGACCTAGTAAGCTTAGATAGCCTATGTTGTTTTGGCGGATGTCTAAACATTAATGAATCTTGCCTTCAAAATAGCTTATTCGTGTACACATTCATGTCCATCTCCATATGTGAGAGGTCAGTTTAATGAGCTCCATCAGTAGTAACTATAGTCAAACTTTTAACTAAATGTTTTTAAGCAATGAAGTTAGTTAGTAACTTCCAGCTGTTTCCAGGAGTTTTTTTTACCCCCTTTGATTTTCTGAATCTGTTGCAAATCTTCACCATTTCCAGAGGCAGAAAATAATAACTAGACAATAATTATATTCCCAACTTGAGTCAGGATCTTATAGCAAATAATATTGCGTAGTTTACTTCAGGCAGGTGAGGTATACTTTGAGTTGCACTTCATAAGCTCCTGTTATTTCTAATCTGATGTGTGGGATGTGTTCCCATAGCTACATATAGGAAGTGGCCTCTCTAGTTATCAAAGCATCTATCCAAAGATGGCTGCCATGATAAGAAAAGTCTGACCTTGTGCATTATGTCACTGCTGTACTGTCAAATCTTGCACATAACTCGCAGGTACTGTGGATCATTTTTATGTTTTAATATTAGCATAAAAGTAACTTTATGCCTAAATAACAATTTAGTTTGATTCATTGATGCCAGAAATGTTATGTCCCATGTCTGAATAGGTTTTAGGCCTAGTAGGGAGACAGAACCGTAAATTGTAGGTCAAGACTGATGTGAGTCATTCTTGGAGGCAAAAGCTTATGTCCAACTTGGTGCATGTATACAAAGATTTTGCAGCAACCTGTTTACTGCATGTGAAACATTTTAACTAAACTGGGTTTTTTTTCCTTCTTCTGTGAACCACTAATGTATCACCATGACTAACAGTTTGTCCATTTTTCTGCAGGAGATCTTGGAGGAAGTGCGGAAAGAACTGCAAAAAGTCAAAGAGGAAATTATTGGAGGTTAGATTTCACTGAAATAAACCTTCTTACGTTTTTCATTTTGCTTTAGTATAAATTATTTCAGATACTTAAAGCATGTCTGTCTTTGCTTTCACAGCCTTTATTCAGGAGCTTCAGAAGAGAAGCACATAGTTCTGCTGAGCGTCAGGTATAACGGAGGGTTGCGATATATGGAGATGATGGAGGTCTGTTGAGGCCTCTTCTCCACATCACCCTCTTATGTAGCCCAGGGATTTCTCTTTATCTTCTACAGTTTTCTCTCATCTCTCTCTCTCTGTCTTTTACACAAACACATGAGCATATGTGCTTATCTTTACAACATGCATATTCACTTCATGTTAATGGTAACCCAGGGAACCTTCTCAAGTCAGCGTTCGGCACTTTTGACGTTCACTCACTTTTATTGCAGCAGTGATGATCCCATGTGTACTGTCTCTTCCTGCTCAGTCATCCCGTCCCCTCATGTCCTTTTGTGTGTTCTGTTCATCTGAACCATTTCAGAGCACACAGCTACAGCCAGAGTTGTTCTTCCAGTTTCATCATTAACACCTCTTTGTTGCAGGACCCCTGCTGCTTGTGTCCTCTTCCTTCTGCTATCAGATGCATTATTTTTACTGATAGAGGTTTTCAGTATTCAGCCACACTGTATTAGTCATATTTTTTACTGTAATAAGAAGAGGCTGTCATGCTGGGATCATATTTCTCCCTTTCTCAGTTGGCATAAAAATGTTGAGGCTTCTGCTAGTAGGTTGCTGTGTGTAATGCCAGTTGGAGGCGGAGAAAAAAAAACATCAAATTGGACGGATCAATGAAGCCATCTTCATTAGTGGAGCATATCTCAGTTAAGTGGACTTTGAGCTCCCGCCGAAGACTGACAACACAAGCCTGCACACTGCTGCAAAACAGATACTTGAGGAAGAGGAGGCAAGCAAAGGGAAGTTGATGTTCAACCAGAGTGCTGTGGAAGAGGAGTGCGTTGTAGTTTTATAATGTGTGAGAAACTTATTCTCTTTGCATTGCACTTGTTCCTGAGGAAGTGTGTCTGTGTGCCACACTGCCTTGATAGACTATTCCCTCTTACTCGAAATGAGACATTATTTGCTGGCCAGTGCGGTGGTCTTGCTGTCCGCTGGCTTTCACTAGTTGTTTTTCTTCCATTCTAGCTTTGTTTTCTAATTTTGAAACATGAAAAAAATGGCCATGATGAGGTCAAGTGATTTGGCCATGACCAACTGCCTTGAGAATAAATATATAAATATATATATATGGAAAAATATATATTTGTTTTGAGGGAAATGTTAGCAAAAAAAAAAAGAAAT
Source organism: Apistogramma diplotaenia (assembly GCA_015052665.1). Lineage (NCBI taxonomy): Eukaryota > Metazoa > Chordata > Actinopteri > Cichliformes > Cichlidae > Apistogramma > Apistogramma diplotaenia. The sequence goes on along the minus strand of VOQJ01016548.1, from coordinate 44,702 downwards.
GGTGTTTCTATTTTAATTGAAATGACTGGTGAAATGGGGATTTAATTTTCTTTTTTCAATGATTTGTTTTCTTATGAAATGTAATTTTTTGTTTAATGTTTCTTTTTTTCTAATAGAGTCTAGGCTTTTTACACTGAATTACAAAGAAAACCGCTTAGAGACACTGGATTAGATATGCCTTTATAGTTGAATACAGCTGCTTCTTGAAATGCATCATTGTCTGGAGTCATCTTTTCCATTTTCCCATTGTAAAAATAAAAGTGTCTTTAAATTTGCTGCACAAACTTCACTATGCTAAAATCCAAACTCCATTTTTGCATTAAAGTGTTTCCCAAGTCATTGCCTTTTTTCAGGTGCTCCCATCATCTGCCTCCATCTCACCCGATCCCTAGCATCCTCTTCTGTCTCACCAACTCTTTGCATTTTTCACTACCTCCATTAACCTCTGTGAACTTCCTCTTTTCCTCATGTCCGGTAGCTCCGTCTTCCATATATTTTAGTCCAGTGTACCTACTATCCCCTCCTCTGGACATGTCTAACCTCGTAGCTCTATATTTGTTTCCAAACTGCTCAACCTGAGCTGACCCTGTGATACCATTTCTAATCCTGTCCATTCTCACTACCAATGCAAATCCGAGCACAGAGCTTGGGTGGCAATAAAAGGGCAAAAAGGATTTTCTGACATGTATTTTCTAATGTCTCTGAAGGGTTAATAAAGTTGTAAATGTATTTCAATTTAATATAACAGCCCTATTATTTACGGAACTGACGTACATAGCCGAATAATTGTTCGTGAGTACACAACGGAGTAAAATTTCTGCAGCGTTAACCGATTTTGATATTATTTAAAGGTTTAATGGTTATATTGGAGGGGGAGACCTGCGAGTTGTTCATACGTTCAGAGCCAGTGTCCTTCCAGAGATTCCTGGATGCTTCCGGATTGGGAAGGCTGCGAGCCGTTTCCGCCGCCATTGCGGATTTTGGACAGAAGATCAGCCATAGCCACTGCTATCCATCGATGCAGTGCAGAAAGCATACACAGAAGGGGGGACATATTTAACATTTCCACCTATTTCACCCTTTTGGAAACACGATTATCCACACGGTGTTTTGGCTATTTTAAAACCGTGCTATCGTTTTCACCGACTGGCTCCGACCTACACATTCAGTGAGGAGGTCGTAGCTAGCGCGGTGCCGCTGTTGTGCTGCCTAGCTAGCTAGCTAGCTGTACGGCCAGAATTTCAGGACTCTGGAGAAGCTCAAGGAAACCACCATGGCTCAGATCCTGCCTATCCGCTTCCAGGAGCACCTGCAGGTAAATGGTCAAATCTGAGAGCTGCATGTTCCCTCATTCCCAGTATCCCTTCATTTCTCGACTTAACGGTCGTTTTGACAGCTTGCTAGCTAAGCTAACGTTAAGCGTCAATACCCGCAGCAAAATGAATGACCTCCCATCCCCCGTTTAGCCAACAGCTAATAACTAGCTTCTCGGGCTAGCACCTCATTCATTGCACTGATGCTGTCAACCGCGGCCAGGAGGAGAAACTAGTTAACGTTAGTCACCTTTTCTGACCTTGAGCGACTTATTTATTGCATTGTAGCGTCTCACTGATGCACGGCCACATTTACGTTATTTCAGTATCGAATTAATGTTAAGACGTCGTGAGGCGAGACGTTGCAAATCGCTGACCTGGGTAATAACATCATGATGATATCACTAGTATAGCTGTTTAATGCAGGCATCATGTTATTGTCATGTGCCAAGTTAGTAGCCGTGAAGCCCGCGGTCAGCTGCAGTCTGGCTAGACTGTGCCATTTCACGTCTTAGAGAAACGTTATGTCACGACAGGCCATTTTTACTGCTGAAAGGAGAGTCAGGTGGTTATTTTTTATTTATTTATTTTTACTCAAATGTAACCCATTCATCGCGTTTTCTGAACGGAACCAGGTGGTCTGTTCATTCTGCCAAAAGAATAGTATTTTTCTCTGTCAAGCACATTCATGTCAGTCAGTCATCCGGTAAATCCCAGGTTCTGGCTGAATGTGATGCACTCAAGTTTCCCACATGAGCCTCAATTCAAACCCGTAGCTTTAGATTTTGAAAATGCTGTTAAAATTGCACTTTTTTCTTAAATTGAGATATCTCGTATTAAATCTGTTGCTAAACTGCTTCACACCAAAGGAGTATTTTACTGGTCCGGCCCAATGGAGATCAAATTGGGCTGGTTATGGCCCCTAATGTAAAATAAGTTTGACATTCATATTGTAGTGAAAAATGTACTAGAGATGAACCAGTTAAAAAAAAATTGGTGGATAATGACACGTACACACTTGAAAAGTGAAACATATTTTATGATTGAGTAAATGAAACCCCAATTTTAAACATTTAAAGATTTTTCACAGTCGTGCTGATTTTTCCTTTGGTGGAAGGTCAGAACCTCTTTTTGGGCTTTGGCAGTAAAAAATCCTGCATGCACTGATATATCCCTACAGTACCTACACTGTATTATATGCCAAGAGCTGCCATTAAAACAGAACTCTTCATATGCCAGCTCCAGAACTTGGGAATCAACCCAGCCAACATTGGATTCAGCACTCTTACAATGGAGTCTGACAAGTTCATCTGTGTACGAGAGAAGGTCGGTGAACAGGCTCAGGTTGTCATCATTGATATGGCTGATCCCAACAACCCCATCCGCCGCCCCATCTCTGCCGACAGCGCCATCATGAACCCCGCCAGCAAAGTTATTGCCCTAAAAGGTAAGCCCCAGGCTTAAATGCACCATAGCACCATTTCCACATAGTGTGCTAGGATTTCAGAGCACTTGATCTTAAAAGTAAGCAGCTAAAGTTGGCTTGTACCTTGCTATCTTGCTTTTTTTTTTTTTCTCAAAAAATACACCAGACCATTTGTGTAAATTTTGTTTGTGTTGTCAGTCAGTTATGTAGCTGTCACAGTCTGCTTTTCATTTTGATGTTCATATGTAGATCACCCCATTTTTGTTTGTCAAAAACAACTAGTAGCTAAAGTGTGTATATAGATTTAAAATTGCTATTTTACCTCAAGTAGCAGTAGCACTAGTAAATTGTCATGCTGTCATGAATGCTTTGTCTATTTTGCTTGTTTTTTGCTCTTTTTCATTTCTTACTGCTTTCTTATGTTTGCAGACGGTGAGTTGAATTTTATGTATCATGAGTTGTCAGAGTGGTCCTGTATGCACTGTCTTGAAATGTTTGCACACTACTGAAAGTAATTTAAAAGAATGCCTGTTTTTACAGTTCTAACAGTAGGAGAGCATAACAAAATTAAGACAGTAGTTTGAAGAACCATATCTTTTTTCTTTTCTTGTTCACTTGTTTGTCCCGTTTGCTACACTGTACATATATTTTATATTACAGCTGACCATTTCTAAGACACTACTCCATTTTCATACTATCCTGATGTTAATAACAGGGTAATAAATTAGAGTTTAATCCTTCCCACATTTTGTGATCATGTGATAATCATAAACTGTGTGTCTGTGTTGGTAATGTAGTTGAATTGGTGCTGAAAATGCATGTAAGTCTGTCTGCATCTTCATTACACGACAACAATAAAACTGCAACATTCAGTAATACACTTCCTGAGTTATTTTTAAGCTGTCATTCACAACCTGAAGGCACCCACATAGCACATGAACATCTGACTCAGAAAGTTGTCTAAACTGAAAATTTCTGTGACTAACGGTCCTAGTAATACATGGAAAGTCAAGTGGATATTCTGAAATACTAAGATTGGATTGGAAAATGGTTAGTAGTAATGTATAACGTGTGTGTGTGTAGTAAGAGGAAAAACATGCAGAAAAAAAATGATATGGTCATCTTAACAGTGGGAAACTATAAAAAAGGATACTGTGGCAATGACACAGGGAAATGCACTATAATTGTTTAGTTGAAAATAACATCAGTTATAAATAAAGCAAAAGCCTGATAAATATCTCACCATTCTGTTAATTAGTTGTTATTAATTAGATTTTTCCCTTTTCAAGCTCAGACTTAAGTTTGGTTTTGAATGCAGGAAAAACGGGGAATGCTTAAAACACTTAAACTGTGACGTCGGCCTCACATATCACACAAATGTGCTGCTGAGTGTGCAGGTGCAGTTTTGACTGGCTTTCCCCGGGACATCGCAGAGATTTAACACCAAATGCTCTGCTTGTCTTTGGGTGCTTTCATTGGGAATATACAGCTAGCCTCACTCTCACCTTGAAAATACTGACATTGCTGACAGGTTTTCAGTAACTGTACACATTTTCACACTTTCGCTGTGTACTGTTACTCTGTGTTTTTATAGTGTGACTAATTATAATTTTTATTATACCAGAGGATTGGTGATATATGAAACTCGTGATTCATTGCTTAGGGTTCAGGCACACAAATAACTGATTTGCAGTTCATATCTCACATTGTAGTAATCAGGTCGTTTATTTCACAATGCACTATACCCACAGTATTACCTATAATGTTCAGAAATGTCACTAGACTGTCAGTCAAATGCTTTATTAACAAGTTAAATATATGGTTAATTTGGTTTGGGCCAGATTGAGACTAGTGTTTATACCTTTGGCCCAAAGAATTGAAGTGTCTTTCCTCCAGTGAGACTGAACTGGAGGAAATGAACCGAATCGATGTGAGTGCATCTGTCCAGCATCCTTCTCCTCATCACATCTGTTTGTGTGCTTTGTGGTCGTACTAATCTGCATTCAGACATCCCTTATTTTGGGATTAAATTTCAGCGTGAATCCCCTAAGAGCTATAACAACATGACAAGAGTTTCATTTCTTTAGTAGGTTGTGTGGGTGGCGGGTTCAACACAGGCCATAAAGTCATCATTGAGCATGCACTGTGCACCGTGTCATGCTAGTAGATAAGCATCGCTTTCTATTTGATCTGGTTTGGGTTGAAAGGATTGGTGGAGAATTGAAATATTGAACCAACACTGCATGAAAGGTCACCGTTGATCCATCTGAGAAGCAAAGACAGTGAAGGATTGGTAGTATTTCCAATCATGCTCCAGTACTGCATTAAAAAATGCAACCACTTGCAATTACATCAGAAGAGTAATAGCTGATAGTGGATTTTGGGGGGCAGGTTAGGGTGCAGAAGATAAATTTGGATATCAGTCTCCCAGCTTTTTTTCTCTCAAGGAAAAAAATGATGTTTTTCCATAGAACTTCCTATCAGTGCACTTTATAAACTAGTTAGCAACTACCAATAAAGATGCTGCTATAAGATAGAGTGTTCCAAGTATTGTAAACAATTTAGTTAGAGATGCTCTGCTGGAGAAGCTACCTCAAGCATCTATTGCCTTGTAGTCCTTAATTCTTGTCAACAAATATAATATTATGCTTATACTGATATATGTGCAAGCGGCTCAAATCGCCTGACAGTGAAATTACATTGAAAAAGACCAATTTGAGAGCCGTGAGTGTAAAGCTTTTTGTGATAAGGGACTGAGTTACTCCAATCAATCCTAAATTGGCATTGAAAATATCTAACTGTTCACACCTATATTTAGGCAACAACATGCTGCTCCTCATGGAGTTGCTTTGCATTGTGAGAAGAAAAGAAAAGCTGAGCAACGTTCAGCTTTTATTTTTTTCCCTTTTTTAAATTGGCTTCCTCTTGCTGTGTTGACCTCGCTGAAATGAATGTGGGAGCTGCATTTCTTTGCAGTGCTAAGCACAGTCAGAGTTTCTCAAATTAAAAATTAGCTTCATTGGTGAGTGATTTCGCATTATTATGAGGTGTGTGTATTTAGGCACACCTGAATATGTTTCACATTAACAGTTTATTGCATCAGATATAACTGAATGCAGATCCACCATTTTAAGTGGTTGCCCTTTTGTTGGTCTTGTGCCTTGTTTTGACACTGGTACTGGCTCTTTGTATGGTCTCAGTGTTACTCCAAAACAACAACCAAAAAATACCCAACTGCCTGCATTTCTCCCACAATTGGAATACCCAAATGATTTCTTCATAAAATCTGCTGTGAGTTGTGTGCTGTAGCTTTAATCACTGGACTGAGTTTTAATGTTACTCTAAAAATGTTGGACGGGTGGGTTAGCAGCATCCCAGCATGGCTGCATGTTAACCTTGGCTCTAAATATTTTCAGCTGCAAAGACCCTGCAGATTTTTAACATTGAGATGAAGAGCAAGATGAAAGCCCACACGATGACAGATGATGTGACCTTCTGGAAGTGGATCTCCCTCAACACTGTTGCCCTGGTCACAGACAACGCAGTCTACCATTGGAGCATGGAGGGTGACTCTCAACCGATCAAAGTATTCGATCGTCACTCCAGCCTGGCTGGCTGCCAGATCATCAACTACCGCACGGATGCCAAACAGAAGTGGTTGCTGCTTATTGGCATTTCTGCACAGGTAAATTAGCTCAGTTGCTTTAAGTGTAATTTTAATACTAGAATAAAAATGTTTGAGGCAAAATATGGTTTCCCTGTAATGTCACAGTTTGAGCTATTGTTCTAGCACAGTAGAATAAAGCCATCTTCTAGCCTAACTTGTTGGGTTTCTCTCCTCAGCAAAACCGTGTCGTTGGAGCCATGCAGCTGTACTCAGTCGACAGGAAGGTGTCTCAGCCTATCGAAGGGCATGCCGCTGGTTTTGCACAGTTCAAGATGGAGGGCAACACTGAGGAATCGACTCTGTTCTGCTTTGCTGTGCGAGGACAGGCAGGAGGAAAAGTAAGAACTGCAAAGCCTCACAGCTACAAAATAAAGAGACCAGGATAAAGTAATTAAAGTGGAAATTAAGACTGCATAAGAAAAGTGCTGTAGTTCCAAACTCCCATAGGGTTTTGTGGCCTCACTTTGTCTCCTTTTGCCATGCTTTTTTTTTTTTTTCTAGCTCCATATCATTGAGGTTGGGACTCCGCCAACTGGTAACCAGCCATTTCCAAAGAAAGCGGTGGATGTTTTCTTTCCTCCAGAAGCCCAGAATGACTTCCCTGTGGCCATGCAGGTAGAAAACACAAGGAAAATCACGTACATCCAAATTTCTAGGTTTCTAGTTCCTGCTTGTCCAGGAACAAGAAAAATGTAATATCAAAAAAAGGATGTCTGCACAACTATGATTTAATACTTAATTTCAGCAAACCTTCATCTGGCAAAGTAGATAACTTTCTCCACATTTCTTCACATTTCTTCACGTGATCACATCGGTCCGAAACGTTACCTACTTTGCCAGATGAAGGTTTGCTGAAATTAAGTATTAAATTATAGTTGTGCAGACATCCTTTTTTTTGATACATGCAGGTACAAAACCTATTTACAGAAAAAGAAGGAACCTGTTTTTGTCACTTATCTACTAAAGGGTCTTTTGGTTTATACACTTTATGTGTTTTTTCCCCTTTCTGTACATCTAGATCAGTTCCAAGCAAGATGTAGTCTTTCTCATCACCAAATATGGCTACATCCACCTGTATGACTTGGAAACTGGAACTTGTATCTACATGAACAGGATCAGTGGAGAGACCATTTTTGTCACTGCCCCCCACGAGCCTACTGCTGGAATCATTGGAGTAAACAGGAAGGGACAGGTACCCTAATGTACACTCGTGGAATCTGTTTTTGTAGTTTGGAAAATAAGGTCCTTCTTTATCTCACAGTTAAAACTCAAATACATTTTCCAGATTGCAGCTGTTCAGCTTGTAAACATTTATTTAACGAGTTCTAGGCTGAGTCAAGAATGCAATGATAAATCAGCCCCTTATTAATTTCCAGTGAGGAAAAGTGCCGGTTTAATAATCAATATTTCATTTGGGCTTTCTGCAAGTGAACATCTATCCACTTTATCTAGTATGTTTGATTTTTAAATGCAAAATGTTCACTTTATATTTTTGATAGATGTTTAAAATATGTGACAGATAAAACTCATGCTGCTTATAATCAGTTTCTTACAATACTATTTTAATATTTGTGAGAACATATTGTTTTAGAAAAAAATGTTCCAAACCTAGTGTTTATTTTTAAACCAGTGTGCATGCATGTATAGTAGATTACTTTCTCTGTGGTATGTTGGCATGTCAGCATGGAGCCTTGGGTGTGACCTTGACTGAGGAAATCTCTGAAAATATCAGGCTGTGGCAGCATCTTCAGTGTCAGGCAGCATGTGACACTAACAGCAGGTGGCCTCAGCCTGGCCAGGCAGACTACGCAGTCTAATCCTGTTATTGCTCTTGGCTCTCACCTGCGGGCCTGCCATACACAGCCCAGTGTGTTGCATGCACACATACACACACAGACGCACACAAAATGTAACACTATACACAACAGTGGTGGGGTAATCCCTGTGTGCAATTTCAGAACGTGACAAATACAGGTCTTATAATGTAATTCTCAAGTCTAATTTTTGCATGCGGGCATGTTTGCAGTGAACTTGATTTCAAACCCAGGTTTACCAACAGTTACTCTCACTCATGTTTAGTGCCATTCCAGCTGTTTGTTCTCACCTGTGTGGAGTAGCCCACATGGTGTCTCTTGTTTTTGGGTGTTTATAGCACCATATAAAATATTGTTCAAACTTTTGGTGCACTTGGTATTGTAACTGGACACGAGCATTAAAAATGAAAGTGTCGTTAAAGTGTTAAAGGGCAGTATAACTAAAAACAAATTTAAAAAAAAATAATTCTGGTAGTTTCACCTCACATCGTGGTATTTATTATTGTTCTTTCAGATTTATACAAAATATAAAAATTGTTTGTCATCCTAACAAAAAGAAATAAAGCATCAATAACCAACATGTGGCTTATTAGTTACTCTGTGAACAGGAAGAACACCTGTTAACTTGGAATAATAGATTATCTCGGCCTCACCTGGTCACCTGAACCTCTGCTGCAGTGAAAGTTGGAGAAGACGTGAGCACTGAAGCAGTATGAACAGGGATATTAAGCAAAGGGTCTTATTTTATGAAACCAAAAAGTTTCTAAAGGCAGCTCCTTTTTTGGTCTAAAGTTATTTTGGAACATTGCTGTTCAGTTCACTCCCATTCTGTCTTTACTTTTCTTCCCTCCCAGCTGTAAGATTTCCTATTGTGCTGTTTGCTGGTGTAATTTTGTAGATGTGCAGTTGTTAGTGTTAGAGAAAGACCCTGTTTTACAAATTGTGTGCCATTGTGGTTTTCTTGATGAATACTGTTAGTTGCTAATTGTTAATTGTTGTCTTTATATACATTTTTACGAACACTGTGCATGCACATGTTCCCTCTAAACATGTTCTGCAGCCAATGATACAACCAATTGAAATACCTTGAAAAGCCACAGTGGATGTATTTTTGTTCAGTTATTTTTTATTATAAATGAAATTACAACCAGTGTTATAGTATATACAGCATACCCCATAGCACAAGTATCATTAGGTTTAAAAAGTATAAAATTACTTCATATGAATGTAATTTTAAGTGCATATTTGGAAGTCTAAATCAACTATTTTTTTGAAGAGAAAAAATTATGGAATGTACAGGTCGTCGGGTATCATTAATTACACATGTTTATTTGCACATTTGCTTTTCCAGGTGTTGTCTGTGTGTGTGGAGGAAGAAAACATCATTCCATACATCACCAATGTGCTTCAGAACCCAGACCTGGCGCTCCGAATGGCTGTACGCAACAATCTCGCTGGTGCTGAGGAGCTGTTTGCTCGCAAGTTCAACACACTCTTTGCAGCAGGAAATTACTCAGAGGCTGCCAAGGTGGCAGCAAATGCACCCAAGGTACTGCCATTGTGCTTCTGTGCGCTCAGACTGTTAATACTAAGCAGATTTTAGTGGCTTAGAATGATAGTTAATGCCAAAGAGAAGATGAAAAACAAGTTTAGATTTTCTAGCCAACATAGTTTAAAGGGAATGGAGCCTGTGTGCTGAATGAATAATGACTTTTTATGTATTGTACTTTGTTTATGCATTGGTAATGGTCTAAGACGTTTCTGTCCTATCTCTCCAGGGTATCTTGCGAACTCCAGACACTATCCGTAGGTTTCAAAGCGTTCCTGCCCAACCAGGCCAGACGTCTCCTTTGCTTCAGTACTTTGGTATCTTGCTGGACCAAGGCCAGCTAAATAAGTTTGAGTCTCTGGAGCTGTGCAGACCTGTCCTTCAGCAGGGCCGAAAGCAGTTACTAGAGAAATGGCTAAAAGAGGACAAGGTATGTGTGTTTAGTGGTTGGTTTTATGGTGGACACTATTATTACTGCCCTACAATAATAGGTCTGGCCTGTTATTGTAGGGCCAGAACCCCTGTTTTTGTTCTTTAACTTTAAGTGTCATGAAAGTGAAGCATTTGGCAGATCTCTGTCATAGTTTGTGCTCTTCTAAAACCTGATTTATGTTTGTGTTCACAGCTGGAATGTTCTGAGGAGCTTGGAGACTTGGTGAAGTCTGTAGATCCAACTCTCGCCCTCAGCGTCTACCTCAGAGCCAATGTTCCCAATAAGGTCATTCAGTGCTTTGCAGAGACTGGCCAGTTCCAGAAGATTGTCCTCTATGCCAAGAAGGTTTGTTATGACTCAGTTGATAATTAAAAAAGCTTTGGCTGTAATATCTCATATTTTCTACATTTTTATATAATTCCATCACAGACAGGGAGCACCTTACATGCAGGACTGTTATCCTTAAAGATTTGTCATCTTTGTAGGTGGGCTACACTCCAGACTGGATCTTTTTGCTAAGGAACGTAATGCGGATCAGTCCAGAGCAGGGTCTTCAGTTCTCTCAGATGCTGGTTCAGGATGAAGAGCCACTTGCTGACATTACCCAGGTAAAAACATTTCTTTGTTGCCCATGTGATAGGCGATGTGGCCAAAAGCTAGTATGACTGTCTTTTAAAGTTACAGTTACAATCCATGATCTGAATTGTAATTCTTGGCATAGATGTAGTTGAGCGCAATCAGTTGATTATATGATTGTGAAAGTACACTACACCTCTGAGATGCACAGAGACAGAACTGAGGTTTCTGAGAGTTCAACATCTGCTGTTTCTCTGTTTAATTTTCCAGATTGTTGACGTGTTCATGGAGTACAACCTGATCCAGCAGTGCACGTCCTTCCTACTAGATGCCCTGAAGAACAACAGACCCATGGAAGGACCACTGCAGACGCGCCTCCTCGAAATGAATTTGGTCCATGCACCACAGGTACATAAACATCAGGCCAATACATTAGGACCAGACACGCTAAATTATTTCAACCAACATGGAGTACCACTGACCAGTAGGTCTCACCCAAAATAACTCCTGGACTCAGACATCTATGTTGGTCTGGTAAGAATCCACATCTGACTAATAATGACATTTTTTAAATTATCTAAAGTGTTAGGGGTTTTTTTTGGTGGGGGTGTGTTTGGTGAAACTTTCCCGCTACTTTCCTCAACTTTATTGTCCTTCACCAATGATCAAATTTTTGCTGTTTACAGAATTTTTCGGATTTCAGTGTCTAAGTGACTCTGTGTCATTTGTCACAGGTTGCAGATGCGATCTTGGGTAACCAGATGTTCACCCACTATGATCGTGCTCACGTGGCACAGCTGTGTGAGAAAGCTGGCCTCCTGCAGAGGGCACTGGAGCATTACACTGACTTGTATGATATTAAACGCGCAGTGGTGCACACACACCTTCTCAACCCTGAGGTACAAATCAGATTGAGTATATGAAGTTACAGTCATATGATACAACTGTGACTGTGTCTGAAAAATATATATTCATGTATTTCGATGTTGTGGTTTTTGGTGGCTGTGTTTGTATTGCTGATTGTTTTCTATTTGTCTTTTCAGTGGCTGGTGAATTTCTTTGGCTCGCTGTCTGTGGAGGATTCTTTGGAGTGTCTGAGGGCCATGTTATCCGCTAACATCCGTCAGAATTTGCAGATCTGTGTGCAGGTCGCCTCCAAGTACCATGAACAGCTCTCTACTCAGGCCCTCACTGAACTGTTTGAGTCATTCAAGAGCTTTGAAGGTTAGTGGGGAAGATGCAGATTTGCAAACGTGTATTTACTGTTCAGTTTGAGAAAACAGAAATTCAAAAAACAAGATAACTGGTTTTAGTACTCCTGGTGATTGAGTTTTTCTCCTTGCAGGTTTGTTCTATTTCTTGGGTTCCATTGTGAACTTCAGCCAGGATCCTGAAGTCCACTTCAAATATATTCAAGCTGCCTGCAAAACAGGCCAAATCAAAGAGGTGGAGAGAATCTGCAGAGAAAGCAATTGCTATGACCCTGAACGTGTGAAGAACTTCCTCAAGGTCAGAAGTGGGCGATGCTGAAAACATTTATCTCTCTAAACTAAACCTGCAACTTTTTTTAAATCCAACAACATTTATTGTATTGTTCCCTAATAGGAAGCCAAACTTACTGACCAGCTGCCTTTAATCATTGTGTGTGACCGCTTTGATTTCGTCCACGATCTGGTTCTGTACCTGTACCGCAACAGCTTGCAGAAATACATTGAGATCTACGTGCAGAAGGTACATTACTTCACACAGAACAGTAAATAAAAGTCAACCTACATGCTTTTTACAAAAAAAAACAAATCAAAACCCTTACTGATTAGAAACTTCATCCATTACTTGTTTATTCTCTTCCCATCTAGCTGAATTTTTATCTTTCTATCGTCTACCTCTCTCTGCTCAAGCTGTGGTTGTGCATTTGTTTTTACCTAGATGAAACATGTCAGCATTTCCTGATCATATATTCCAGGTGAATCCAAGCCGTCTGCCGGTAGTCATTGGCGGATTATTGGATGTGGACTGTGCTGAAGATGTGATCAAGAACCTGATCATGGTGGTGAGAGGACAGTTCTCCACAGATGAGCTGGTTGCTGAAGTGGAGAAAAGAAATCGGTGAGAACCAAAAGAACATAACTGACTTTGTCATCTAATTCAAACTGTAGTGTTAAACTGGTCCCTTCTTTTTGTGCTATTTTTTTACAAACCTGTGCTTCTTTCTGCAGTCTGAAGTTGTTGCTGCCTTGGTTGGAGGCTCGCATTCACGAAGGTTGTGAGGAGCCAGCAACCCATAATGCTTTGGCCAAAATCTACATCGACAGCAACAACAACCCCGAGCGCTTCTTGAGGGAGAACCCGTACTATGACAGCCGTGTGGTGGGCAAGTACTGTGAAAAGAGAGATCCCCATCTGGCCTGTGTGGCTTATGAAAGAGGACAGTGTGACCAGGAACTCATTCATGTGAGTTAAAAAAAAAGATTTAGCTGGAAGGTGAAAGTCTGGGTAATTAGTGATGTAATGAAGACATTTCTGGCTCTAAGCTTCGTGTGAAATCATTTATTTCAAAATATTTTTGTTCTGCTTCAGGTGTGCAATGAGAACTCACTGTTCAAGAGTCTGTCCCGCTACCTTGTACGCCGCAAGAACCCAGAGCTGTGGGCAAGTGTGCTGATGGAGACCAACCACTACAGAAGACCGCTCATTGACCAGGTCTGTCCCTTTAGCATCTCTGATACTAAATTATGCCACATAAACCAGTTTATTGGTAAAAGCTACGAGCCTCTAATACTACATTAGCCTCCATACTGTAAACAACATCAGCTTTTGTGCATCATGTCTGTTGGTCTCTGCTGCAGGTTGTCCAGACGGCCTTATCAGAGACCCAGGATCCAGAGGAGGTGTCTGTCACAGTGAAGGCCTTCATGACCGCTGACCTTCCCAATGAGCTCATTGAGCTTCTGGAAAAGATTGTTCTGGATAATTCTGTCTTTAGTGAGCACAGGTAAAAGAGTCTGGCTAGGCGTTTAAACATTAAACATTCATAAACGTTCATTTTAGTCTGCAATTCAAAGAGATTTAGACATTAGTAAGTCAACTGCACACAATTGTTCCGAAGATGAACACTGAATTGGCAAAGTATTCAATTTATTTAATAAGGAATTCACTGAAAACCTCTTATTTTCCTCATTTCAGAAACCTTCAGAATCTCCTCATTCTGACTGCCATTAAAGCTGATCAGACACGTGTCATGGAGTACATTAACCGTCTGGACAACTACGATGCCCCAGACATTGCAAACATTGCCATCAGCAATGAGCTGTTTGAGGAGGCCTTTGCTATTTTTAGGAAATTTGATGTCAACACTTCTGCTGTGCAGGTGAGTGCTTTTCTTATTAACTATAACTTGTTTAAAGTTTGTAAGTGTCTTGTTTTGTAATTAACCCAGTGCCTGGTAATAGCCTCCAGAATTTTGCAGTCAGTGTTGATATTCAGCGATCTGAATGTTTTCTCATGTCCAGGTCCTGATTGAACACATCGGCAACCTGGACAGAGCTTATGAGTTTGCTGAGCGTTGCAATGAACCCCCAGTTTGGAGTCAGCTGGCAAAGGCGCAGCTTCAGAAGGGCTTGGTGAAAGAAGCCATCGACTCTTACATCAAGGCTGACGACCCCTCTGCTTACATGGAGGTGGGACAAGCTGCAGCCCAAAGCGGTAAGATGAACTTTTTATTTATTTATTTATTTATTTATTTTTGCAAAGATGTTCAGAACTTTATCACTTAGTTGTATTCAATCAAGATGGTGTGATGTTAAATATATAGTAGCTTGGTGTGTTCATGAAGCTTATGGTAGTTAACTTTTGTGTGCAGGAAACTGGGAGGACCTGGTGAAGTTCCTGCAGATGGCTCGTAAGAAAGCCCGCGAGTCGTACGTTGAGACAGAGTTGATCTTTGCCCTGGCCAAGACCAACCGCTTGGCCGAGCTGGAAGAGTTCATCAACGGGCCTAATAATGCTCACATTCAGCAAGTAGGTCCTGGGACACAGACATGGAGCACATGGTCTTCTATACAGAAGTTACCACTTAATTATTTTCCACCTGTTTACAGTTACAGTTACTTAGCTGTTACTTATTTTGTCCATCTTCTATCAGGTGGGCGATCGTTGCTATGATGACAAGATGTACGAGGCAGCCAAACTGCTTTACAACAACGTGTCAAATTTTGGGCGTCTGGCCTCCACTTTGGTGCACCTGGGAGAATACCAGGCAGCTGTGGACGGAGCCCGCAAAGCTAACAGCACCCGAACCTGGAAGGAGGTGATGAAGATCATTTTTATTGAACCAAATTTTCTGCCTATTTTCTTTTCTGATAGCAAGCCTCCTTTTAAACTTGAATTCTCTCAACTGGCCTATTTTTAACAAGTGTTGGGGTTTTTTTGTTGCTGTTTTTTTTCCCTTTCTGCTCTTCCAGGTGTGTTTTGCTTGTGTAGATGGGAAGGAGTTTCGTCTCGCCCAGATGTGTGGTCTGCACATTGTTGTCCATGCTGATGAACTGGAGGAGCTCATCAACTACTACCAGGTACATGGGTTACTTGTGACCCAAACACAGAACTGTTGTTATGAATGATACGTAGCTGAGCATGTTACTATCAAGAATCTGACATAAATATAAGAGCAAACCACCTTTTCTTTTGTGTTGTCCATGTTAGTAGCAACAATGATCAGCGAAACCTTTGATTGAAATGAATCGGTCACTTGAGCCAAAGGATAGTGGAGTGTTCAGTTCTCCTCAGCTTACAGATTGTTTTGCTGCACCTCACTCTCTGCAAACATGAGTTTTGTTTAAGGACTTCAAAATAACTTATCAAATTGTATAGGGGAGAGAGATTAAGGGGTCTAGTAGTGTTGCTAAGTGTTTGTATCCTCTAGGACCGTGGTTACTTTGAGGAGCTGATCACCATGCTAGAGGCTGCCCTGGGGCTGGAGCGTGCACACATGGGTATGTTCACTGAGCTGGCTATCCTCTACTCCAAATTCAAACCCCAGAAGATGAGGGAACACCTGGAGCTCTTCTGGTCTCGTGTCAACATTCCAAAGGTGGGTGTGAGAAACTGATTCATTATGAGCTTTGCAGTCAGCCTTTATAGTGAGACCAATCTGACGGTATGCATTACACTACAGGGGCTACAATTCTATATATTGTCATTAGTTTTTTAACTTTAAAGTGTCATAGCATAAAGAACATATCACTATAATGATTAAAAAGGTTAACTATTTAGGATCTAGATCTTATCACAGTTTCTGTAACATCCAAAAACACTGCATTACTTTTTATACAGTCTGTGCAACAGAGTAAATAGTCTGGGGAATTGTTAAAACTTTTCATTCTCAAATGTATCATTTTTTACAGCACTACATAGGCTGTAAAAGACAAGGTTTTACAAAGTTAAATTTGAGTTCATGAACTAATTTGTGTGTCTGTGTCAGGTTCTCAGAGCAGCTGAGCAGGCCCACCTCTGGGGAGAACTGGTGTTCCTCTATGACAAATATGAGGAATATGACAATGCCATCATCACCATGATGAACCACCCATCTGATGCCTGGAAGGAAAGCCAGTTCAAAGACATTGTCACTAAGGTAAAACAAAACACACAACATAAAAGTGATTTTGGTGCCATCAGTTTCTTCTGCTGACAGCAGTACCAGCACAGTGCTGCCCTTTTTTTTCTCGAATGTAGTAACTGTTGAACATGAATGTGGTGTGTTTCTCATAGGTGGCCAATGTTGAGCTGTACTACAAGGCCGTCCAGTTTTATCTGGAGTTCAAACCATTGCTGCTGAACGACCTACTCATTGTTCTCTCTCCAAGGCTGGATCACACACGTGCTGTCAACTTCTTTAGCAAGGTCATCATTATTTTCTTTGACTGTTTCTTTGCTTCAAATGAAAAGATCAAGATGAATCATTCTGAGGATCACTCATGTTCAGTATTGCATGCCTGAAAAACGATAAATTCCCAGTGGCACTCATGACATTTCATCTGGCTCTTTGTTCAGGTGAAACAGCTGCCTCTGGTTAAGCCTTACCTAAGATCTGTCCAGAATCACAACAACAAGTCAGTGAATGAAGCCCTTAACAACCTCTTCATCATTGAGGAAGATTATGCGGTATGAATTCATATTTGTCAGTTGGGTCTCATAAACAATAGTGTGCGTAATTGTGGCTTTAAAGAGAAACGTTTTACTGATATTTGTAGCTGGGAGACATTAAAAACATTGCACTTGTTGCAGATGTTCCATTTTCATGTTTATCTTGCAATCACCTTTCTGTTACCCAGGCGCTGCGCACATCCATCGATGCATACGACAACTTCGACAACATCTCGCTCGCCCAGAGCCTGGAGAAGCATGAGCTTATTGAATTCAGAAGGATCGCAGCCTATCTTTTTAAAGGCAACAACCGCTGGAAACAGAGTGTTGAGCTCTGCAAGAAGGACAAGCTTTACAAGGTGCGTGGGCCCTAAAATAAGAAATAAGTTGCAGGAGAGGTGCACATTTTTCAAAGTAATGCTAATCGAAATTTTACTTTTCCCCCTGGAAACCAGCTAGCAGATGTGTCAGTTTATTGACCTAAACTAGTGCTCTTATTTCTGCAGGATGCCATGCAGTACGCATCAGAGTCCAAAGACACTGAGCTAGCAGAGGAGCTCCTAGCTTGGTTCCTGAAGGAAGACAAGAAAGAGTGTTTTGCTGCCTGCCTATTCACCTGCTATGACCTGCTGCGGCCCGATGTGGTACTGGAAACTGCCTGGCGACACAACATCATGGACTTCTCCATGCCATACTTCATCCAGGTCATGAGGGAGTATCTCTCTAAGGTGGGTTGGCCAGAGGCAATGAGGATCAGAACAAAGTAAATGGCTTCATGAAAAGGCCTCTAAGAGAAAAGCATCTGATGTTACAGAACCCTTTTACAATAGTAAAGTCACCAAAGTGAAGTTGTGGTCAGAAATTTACATACACTCATCATGGGCTTAAATGTCATTGTAATTTTGGGCTTTTCATAATTTTTTTGATCTGTTCTTTTTCCAGATAGAATGGTTGTACAGTATACATCTTTAATGACTTTAAAAAAACAATTTTGGGTGCACAAGTTTACTTTGGATTTTCTCTAATCCACACAGAATCAAAATAATAATAATAATGCGTTAGTCTTATATAGCGCTTTATTTCTCTACCAGAGAACTCAAAGCACTTACAATTTCATGCATTATTCATTCACTCCACAATCGTACTTGGTGGTGGTAAGCTACTAATGTAGGCACAGCTGCCCTGGGGCAGTTTGCGCCTACGGCCTCCCTGACCACCGTCACCAGTCACACAACCACATTCACACTAGGCAACGTGGGGTTGAGTGTCTTGCCCAGGGACACACGACAGCATGGACTCGAACCAGCCACCTTCTGGTTGCAAGGCAAGCACCCACCTACAGCACCAGTGCCTCCCACAAGGTCGTGAGGGAGGCACTGGTGCTGAAGGTGGGAGCTTGCCT
>VOQJ01016548.1:0-12567 GCA_015052665.1 Apistogramma diplotaenia | reverse complement strand
ATCTCAAATCTGTGCATGCGGCGTGTGCGTGTGTGTGTGTGTGTGTGTGTGTGTGTGTGTGTGTGTGTGTGTGTGTTGTCGTAACGGCGTGGGCCTCGAGTGCTGTGGCTAAAGATCAGTAACTCTGTGGACTCTGCACTCCTGTCTGCTTTCTTTTCAGGATCCTCAAGCGATGAAAGCACCCTGTCTGAGTTTCTCCTTTCACCGTACCTGTGGCTGCTGTCCTTCTCCTACCTGGTGGTGTTTGGGGTGAAGACCGCCTGCACCGACTGGGGTCAACTGTTTCTCATTCAGGACAAGGGCCAGTCTACACTCATGGGTATGGAGGAGGGGTAGAGCAGTCGCCTCTAGAGTCTGCTTAGAAATAAAGAATTAAGCTTACTGTATTCCTCTTCTTAGGTAGCTCATACATGAGCGCCCTGGAGGTTGGAGGCCTGGTGGGCAGTCTGGCAGCAGGTTACCTGTCTGACAAGGCTGTGGCCAAAGTGAGTTTTTTTTTTTTGATTTGATTCATTATTTAGTCCAGCATTGTGGTCAAGAACTGCCGGTTTAATTTGGGGGGAACTGGAGTTGGACTACGCAGTATTAACCTTTTGATTATGTCTTAATTTTAGGAATCGGCTTCTGTTTTAGTTCCCTTTCACCCAGAAATTCACAAAATACTCCTAAAAACAAGATCCATTGTAGGTGTTGCAGGTGACAAGTGCAAGTGTTACCTTAGACATTGAAACTTCCCAACACAGCTGCACTTTCTTTATCTTTTTATGAGTAAAAGGAATGAAAACATATTCTTTGCTGCTCAGTCAGTGTTACGCGGTTCAGCTCGTAACCAGGAAACCCAGCATTTAATAGCCTTTTCCTCCTGTGCAGCATGGGCTGAGACTCTACGGTAATCCCCGCCACTTCATCCTGATCTGCATGATGGCTGGAATGTTTGTGTCCATGTACTTGTTCAGAATCACCGTTACTCCTGACAGCTCACAGGTAACACTGACATATGAATTTACGTGACTCTTTGATACTGCACACTGCAATCTTGCCATGCTTTGTTGTTATCCTGTGTTTATCTCTATCCTGTGCATTTAGGTGTGGATACTCAGCTTGGGCGCTGCCTTTGGTTTCTCCTCTTATGGACCAATAGCTTTGTTTGGAGTTATAGCCAATGAGAGCGCCCCGTCCAACTACTGTGGGACATCACATGCTATTGTTGCCCTGATGGCCAACAGTAGGTTTTCATTTCAGAGTAATCACATTTTTGTACCAGTTTTAAAAGAGCGTAATATACAGTAGGATAATATAACAATTTTCCCCTCCACGGGGACCCCAGGATAGGGGGCCCTGTGGAGCATTTTTGCTGTCAGCAGCAGTTTCTATAATGTCTCTATAATTTAAGCAAATTGCAGCTGCTGCTTTCAGGAAGGGTCTGTGAGTGACAGAGAGAAGCAGCCAATAGGAGCAGCGCAGCTCATTGAGTATACTGTCTGAGACCTGAGGTTACACTTCCTGCCTACTAACTTGCATTTGAACAGGCCCAGGTTAACGGCAGCAGAGTGCCCTTTTCAGTGTTGTAACAAAAAACATGCATCGTTGTAGAATCACCACAGCCGGGACACGTGGCATAAAAAATACTAAAGCACTAAACATTACTAAAGCAAGTGATCCAACAGATGATTATATTCAGCTCCCTCCATTTTTGTTTATTAGTATTTTTTTCTGGATTTATCCACCTTTGGTTTGCTAGTTTGCTACTGATAGTGTGCCCAGTTCATGTGGTGCCATCTCCAGAAAGAGTGAGGCTAAAGAAAAATGACCATTTTCTCTTATAATATAGACTACAGACTCAGCCCTACATGCTGTAGGTATTTCTGCTGTGGTCAGCTGCCAGCAAAGTTTACCAGAAATCTGCCAACTTTAAAGATGATGGAGAAAGTAAACGATGAGTTTGTCTGGAAATGTACAGCTTTAAACCAGTGGTGGATGGGAGCGTGTGAAAATATGGCTTTCCTTCACATTTAAACTACATGAACAATCCATTTAATGGACTTTTATTGGCATTTTAATGTGAAAATACTGACTGTAAGTACAAATTGAAGCAGCCAATTTGCTTCACAGGGCAACTTGAAAACAGTCACTAGTTCAGAGACCAGTAGCTGGCCAGTGCACTCGACTGACATCCTTTTCTACTGGCCCAGGCCATCGTTTCTGTGAAGCTTTATGCATGATCACAACCTGTACAATATGTAGCTGCTGAGTATTTCAGTACTAATACACTTATGTGCCAATAGCTTGCTTTAGTTTATAAAAGTTGAAGAAAAATGGCAGCTTTTCACAGAACATTGAGCCTTTTTTTAAATAAACTTTTATTTGTCTGTTGTGCTTTTTGCATTCTCCAATCTTAAAACTGAACTAATCCCTCTGTGTCCCATCAGTTGGTGGTTTCCTTTCTGGACTCCCATTCAGCACCATCGCCAAGCATCATGGCTGGGAAACGGCCTTCTGGGTAGCAGAGATCATCTGCTTTGTCACCACCATTGGATTCTTCCTGCTGCGCAACATCCGAACCAAGATGGGACACGTGCCCAAGAAGGCGGATTGATCTCATTAGACCTCATCCTCTGCAAGCCAGCCATTTTCACTTTTCTCTTTTTTTTTATACTTAGTCATATATGAAGTAAACTTAAAGTTCATAGAAATTAAAGTTTTTCTTCAAAATAAATAACTTGTTCTAAGGTGCTTCTCAACGTGTCGCATAAATACTGCATTGGTAACTTCAGTTACCGCACATGTGCACAAACACACCCTCAGTCTTCTCTCACAGTGCCACTGCAGGACTGCCATGATCAAAGCTCAAAACTGGACCCTACCAAACATACCAGTCATACACAAAATGAATAATTACAAGAACATTCAAATGGTTGAATAAATAACTTTTTAAAACTTAATTTTCCTCACAGATTCAGGAAGATACACTTCAAAACATCTGTATACAGTATGCACTTTAATTTTTGAATTATTTACAAACATGGTATTTACAGTTTAATAAGCAAACAGGGGGAGGGGGGGGTCCCAAAACAAAAAGTCCACTTATTTCAAGTCTGTGAATGAATCAGTTCAAGACCCAGTTCCAAAGTTGCCAGCTTTCTCTGCAACCTCCAGTGCACTCTTCAGATTCTGATCAAAGAGTTCACATCTGAAAAGCAAAAAAGGGGACAAAAACAAATGTGTGGCTGTTAAAACAGTGAGCACAGTGATTTAGAATCTGATGCTAATTCGCTGTAATACCTGATTGGCATTTCCAGAGAATAAAACGGATTTTTGAGGGCAAAGTCTGAATAGATCTCATAAATCTTCCTCAGCAGAGCATCGATTCCAGACTGCCGCGGATCCGCCAGCACGATAAACTTTATCCCTGAGAGAATGAAATGAGAAAGATGCCATTTTAAAACAGTGACTATCAAACATGCAACAAGATAAAAAAGTACCCGATCACAAAGGTTTATTAGTGGAAAAGCATGAGCTGCATGCTGTTCACAGCCAGAACTTAATGCATATAGATAATTACATGAAGCACTTTGGTTCTAACTTCATGACCACCCAACCACATACAGTTATGATCCATTTATGCATAAATCAAATCTACAGCCAACTAAGAAATTATTTGTTAACCTAAAATTGCACTTATTTGCACCCCTGACCTGTAAGAGTCTGGAAGCAGTGAAGTTTGAAGACGTCTGTTTCTAGCATCTCGATCCCTGAACTGCCAACTTCAGGGGACAGCTGTGAACCTATAGCAAACAACCTGAGGGAGGGATCACAAAGATAGGCGTTTCTTTTTTCCACAGGTGTGGTCAGACATTTACACACATTCATCGTGAGCATGAATGTCATGGCAATTTTGGGATTTTAATGATTTATAGCACATATCTTTAATGACATTAAATTTATTTGGGAAGGTTATTCCAGAAGCTTGGTGTTAGCCTGCTTTAGACATTCCGAACCAGTTTTGATGTGTGTTTGGGATCATTGTCCGGCTGGGACACCTAGTTGTGTCCAACTTTCAGCTGCCTAGCTGTTGATTTGAGGTTAAGTCATGGCAGTCCTTCATTATTTCATCCATTTTGTGCAATGTTCCAGCACCACTGGAAACTAAACAGCTCCAGAGCATGATTCTACCACCAACATGCTTGACAGTGTTCTCAGGTTTGAAAGCCTCACCTTTACTCCTCCCAAACACAGCTCAATATTTGTCCTGTCTGATCATAAAACTTCTCCAGAAAACAGTTGAGATTTTGGTGCAAAGGCTGCCTTTTGGCACCCTCTCAGTCCGTGCTCATCTGAAATTGGCTGTGAACATTGATGTTGGTGTTACAGCAGTTTCCAGTTCATGGGAGGCTTGAGCCTTGGTGGTTCCTGGGTTGTTCCTCAACACCCTAACCAATCTCCTCTCATCTGAGGGCATCAGTTTGGGTCTTCCTCCAGACCTTCTGAGTTCTGAGTAATGGTGCATCCAATGAGTCGTGTCAAATAAATCCTTTTTTATTAATGACTAAGAGAAACTACCAGTTGTAGTCAATCATGATCACTAACGAGTAGTTAACAGGTAATTAAAACATTGTAGAACCTTCAACACTGCGTATTAAAATATTTATAGCACGCATGTACATATTTGAGCCTGTATGTATAATTTTGACCCTGTGTGGATTTAAGAAAATCCTAAATGAATTCAAACTGCTGCTTGCAATTCCTGTTTTCATTAAAGATGTATGCTGTACAATCATTCCACCCTCCAAAAAGAAATATCATTAAACGCCCAAACTTACCATGACATCCATGCCCAGGACGAGCGTGTGTAAACATCTGCCCATAACTATACACAGTGTAAGAATTTAGAGATCAATCAAGGAAGTTATTGCTTATCAGCAGCAGTGAACACCTGGCCCCGCTGTACCACTGCGCAGCTCAGGTGTAATCCATAAACACGAAGTGACTTACGAGTGGAACATGGACGCCAGCATCAGCTTCTCGTTGGAGCTCAGGCGCGCCCGTCCAAAGCGTATAGACACGGGATAATTTGCAGGATCTTTCAGGTATTCGAGGATGTCCTTTCCATCTGACGTGTTCTTCCCGATCACATCAACTCCATTGATGGACAGCACTGCGTGGCCCACTGGCGAATGACAAGACGTTTCAGTCCAGTCACTCTAATAGTCAGCTAGTTACAGAACAACATCTGATGTGCAAGAAGGAACATTTTAGCTAACTTAGTCTGTAAAAACGAACCGATTAAGAGCATTATAGATAATAAACCGACACAGACTGATTGCAATTTTTTTAGCTTGGACATAGAGAAGTTTCAGTGGATATTTCCACCGCAGTTAGCTAATAAATTAGCTAACGCTGTGCCCGTGAGGGTACCTCTGATTCCGTCCCGCTGTCCAAACGACACGACGACCTTCTCGTCGTGGTGCTTCAGCACCAGGTCCAGAGGGTAGCTGAAGGTTTTCTCCACCTCGGTTCGCGGGACGTAGTTATCATATTGGTAAATTAACCCTCCAGCCTTGTTCACGACATACACACTGAATATCACCATCTTTGCGGCGTCCTGCCCAGCTGACAGCAACTGTCACGTGACTTCAAAACATGACTAAAAGTCATGAATAAAAATTTTGACTTTACTTACATGTATATTTTGGTGGGTTTTGTTATCGTAATAATGTAATGCCAGTCGCTGTACTGGTTGTGAGAATGTTTGCCGAGCCCGTAAGTTAAATAAAGCCCAAAAAAAGCGACAAGACGTGGAAAAACTCAAGTTCCCATAATCCCCCAATCTCACTTCCGCGAAAAACAGGTTGTCTAAGGGGCTCTTGCACGGGCGAACTTCCTTTCGCTCCGACATCTTGACGAGGAAACATGGTGAGGACAGTTATTACACGTTATTTGACATAAAGTAGACGTTTTTCAGGATACCGGTACTTATTCAGGAGTCCTAATTAGGCGGAACATTTTGCGATAGGAATGCGTTTTACTATGCAGCGATGAGAGTGCGCGGATGAAGCGGGCATTCTTAACACTTTACGTATTTAGCGTATGGCTAGCACACTAGCAGTTTGTTAAGCGCACCATGCTTCCAGCTATACTGTTCTCACAGACAGAATCTTAATGAAGTCACCCCTCATGTGCGCCCTGCATGTGCACAGATGACACCGACAGTGAATGCCAAACTACTACAGAGGGAACAATGTGAAATATTATTGAACTGACGAGACTAGAAGCCTTTTATAGACGAGGCCTTCTCATGCCGGCCAACCCGGTTCGGCTTTAGCCGCTGGCTTTTTCAATTAACTGTTTGCTAATACATACTAAAGAGGCATCCTTGCTCTTGTGTACTTTACAGTATGAATGAAGGCATAACCTGGTGTCTTCTTTTTCCAGCCTCCTAAACAGGATAAGAAGAAGGATACTGGGAAGTCCAAGAAGGACAAGGACCCAGTCAACAAGTCTGGAGGCAAAGCCAAGAAGAAGGTATGCTTCAATTAACATCCATCTACATTGAGTGCAGTTACAGTATGTGGTTACTCAATAAATCTTGAGGCCAGATGTTTCCTGATCATTAAAACGGCATGTCTCTGTGACTTTGAGCAGAAGTGGTCCAAGGGAAAAGTGAGGGACAAGCTCAACAACCTGGTCCTCTTTGACAAGGCAACCTACGACAAGCTGTACAAAGAAGTTCCCAACTACAAGCTCATCACCCCGGCTGTTGTGTCCGAGAGGCTGAAGATCCGCGGCTCCCTGGCGAGGAACGCCCTCCAGGAACTGCTTGCCAAAGGTGAATTTCTCCTTTCCAACCATGTTGGCTCTTTGTTGTAAAGGAGAGCATCAAAAATATTCGCAAGTCTGTCACCAGAAAATGGTCAAACGCTGGACTTGAGATGGCAAGGTCACGCTACTCAGTTGCTCAACACCATTGCCAAGTGTCAGATTTTAGCAAAACCAGTTTGCTATTCCAGACAGTGAAAGATTTATTTACTGTCTGGAATAAGTTTGGTAGGATGCTTTCCAGCTTCAGAGAAAACTCATTCGATGCACATTTTTTTGCATTTAGGGCAGAAGATGCTGAGATGGTTCTGTCTTTAAAAATGGAAACAATAACATCTCTTGCCATCTACTACTTTGTGATGCAACATTAAGCTCCTCTGGTGAATGTGCCCGTAGTCGTCAGCACTGCTCGCTGGCTGTGTCTAATGTTTATAAATGCTTATACTGTATGAATCCAGGCCAGAGTGGTTTGGCAGCAACTTTGTCATTTGTTTTAAAATGACAGTGATTTGCATGCAGCGTGACTACTTGTCACTTATTTTGACGTCCTCGAGCTTCTGTTCTGTGGAAATGCTCAAAATACTAAGTATTAGATGAAAGCATGTAAAATACTGCAGCTTGTTTATCGTTTCATGCGAGCCTGTCGACAGAGGTGCATTGAGCCTTTGCTTAACTTTTAAATTAACTATAATGTGGACAGTGTTAATCGTTATGTTTCAGATATATTATCATCTGGACACTGCATAGTGCACTTCTTATGAATTAAAGTCCATTTTCAGTGGCCTGTGCGGCATGGTGCTGATAAACAAACCCAGATTTGCTTTTGTCCCACGCAGTGCAGTAGTAACATGAGAGGGCATCTCTGCACAAATCCTGGAGTAATTTTGCTGTCATTTTGATAGTTAGCAGTCAAACTGCTGTGAGATGTTACAGCTGCATTAGCTTCATAGCTGGGCTGCCCGTAAGTGTTTGGAAACATGGCCTCAGAGACGCTGATGTTTGAAGCGATGAGTTGCACCTGTCTGCTGACCGTGTGTGTCTCTGTGCACGCTGACTAAAGCAAATTTATCACAGCAGTTAAAATGAATGCTGATGGAAAGCATGGTTCCATTTTGTCTTGCAGGCATGATCAAACTGGTGTCCAAACACAGGGCACAGCTGATTTACACACGTAACACCAAGGGTGGAGATGAGGAGGCAGCAACGGAGAAAGCATAATCAGGTACCACAGCAGCATCTGCACAAGTCTCAGCTTTATTATGTTTTTTAATCTGCCCTCACTAACCTGCTGTCTTTCTCTCTCATAGGTTCCCCTGTTTGTTTCATATGATGAGCTGTTTGTAATGAAAGGTGGAATAAAAATGTAAAGACAAACCTTTGCATTTGTTTTGCTTTCACTGTTTGTTTGTATTACATAAGTTTTATCATAAGTTGTTAATCCATGTGACGTCTGTAAAAACTTCAGGACGTGTGTGTGTGCAGTTGTTTCCTCGTTCCTGATATGAATGTTAGGCAAATACCACTAATACTGGTGCCTTTTCATCTACTGCATAGTGCTCCCTGAACTTAGACTGAGTTACTATTGGTGGATTCATGTCAGTAATGTGTAATAAATTTGTTACACACTGTTCAAATTGTGATGCTAAAAGATCAAAACATGTCATAGAAAGCAGTTGCTAACAGAAATGAGGTGCTCGCTCTGTGTGCTGCAAAAGCACATTGCATCACGTGCACAAATGTTGCAGCGGTTTTATTGTGATTCAGTCTTGTTTTGATCTCTTTAACTCTCATAAAGGCAGTCTTTTCTAATTAGTTTTATATTATGTAGCGTCATGACGATGTGCATAGAGTGATTACGAGCTTTCCAGGTTTTCTGTTTAAAACTGCACACAAGGGAAGAATTGTACTGATTCCAGAGCCTCTATTGCTGAAGTGCTTTCACACCCCATTTACTATGCTGCCTTCAGTCTGTGATTGTCACCTGATAAATTTAAAGAGACATCCCGACTCAGGTGTTCCATGTTTTCAGTGTTAGATGGATCATTTGTAATTTGGCTGGGGAGATTTGCTTTTTGTCTTCTGCTTGTCAGTTAGAAGCCACCGGCAGCGAAAGGTTATGAGATATTGATAGGAGTGAAATGAAGAAGCCATCTTCACTGTCACTGTCCGCTCAGGGCGTAAGATAACGCGGGAGTCCTGTGATGGATGCTGTCAGGCCCAGCCTCTGTCACTGCACAGCACCACCTCGAGCTTTGGCCACAAAAACAAGTAGCGGGTTTAACAGTACTGATGGATGCAGTCCTCAAACGTGGGCCTGAGAGTGCAAACAGGGCTGCCTCTCAGATCACAACACACAGCAGTCTGTTTAATACTGCTGGAGTTCACCACCAACCAGACTCACCCCAGTACTCCTATTTATGAGGTTTGCTGCTTGATTAACTAGACTGAAGCATTTGTATATTTCATAAGACTGTTTTGGCACATCTTCATAATCGGGGCCGAGCTGCTCCAAAATCTAGAGATATAGTTTGAGTCACGTGAAACCCCTTTATCCCTGTATATTTTTGGGTCATGCAATCAGTGTTGGACTTTCTAAATGTATCAAAGTGACAGTAAGCAGTTTTTAATCATTCTGCTGCGTTGCTTACAATTACTGTGGCAGGTCTGTGATTTTCTGTTTTTGGTTGGAAAAAAATGCCTGCACTGGAATATTCAGTTATTGTGGCTGACTGAATCCTCTGAACGGGTTGAAGGTTCACACTCTTCCATATAATGTCACATTCAATTAAATTAAATTGCCCTGAAGCTTAAAGTAGGAGGTGATGTTATGCTTGTTTAAAGGAAGGTGTTGACATGTGGGAATAACCATCCTTGTTTCTATTGGCCTATTCTTCAGCCTGTGCACCTAACCTCAGAGGTGTTGAACCAGCAACTCCCTGAAGCTTTGACAGAAAAAAATTGATGAATATGAACATAAAGTAATAAACAATGCCTTTAAAAAAAAAAGACCATTGTTTTAAGTTATGGAAGCCTGTTTGCCTAACCCGCTGGGAAATACACATCTGTAAGTCAAAAATTTGTGTTATCTCAAAATTTCAACCTAATGACTCAAATAATTCAAAAATTTTTCCCATAAATTTGTAGTTCATTTTAAATTTTATAATAACCCAAAAATTTGAGTTCTGGGAGGCATTTTTAAAACTTGTTGTGGCAGAAACTATTTTAAATCATTATTTAATATTATTTAATATATTAAAGTACAAAATAATAATAAATTGTCCACTGCAGTGTAGTCACGTGGTTAAAGATTTTAATTATTTACACTTATTAGCAATGCTGATAGGTTAGTTTATACTTAACAGGCTGAATCACTTTCATTACCAAGATTTACTTGTGTTTACAAGTGTTGCAGCTACAGCTCTCGTTTTTTGGTCAACAATTGCTCAAAAATGGCTGCCAGCCGACCTAATAAAAATAATGTAGTTTTAATCTTTGGCTAGCCATGCTCACGCAGGCTCAAACTCTGTGACTGAATTTAAAACAGCCGTCCTAGCAGATTATCTTTCCCCATCCAGCATTTTGCCAGGTGAATTCTGGTCTGATGGAAGCTTCGGGAATGATGTGCACAGATCACGCACGGGCATCCGTTTTTTGCACCCGCTAATGTGGGACAGCTCACACCTAAGTGGGACCTTTAGTTTCAGGTAAGTCCATTAATGAGATAGAGAAGTCACCATGAGAAGAACACATGGCTGTGATAGATGTAGTAGAATGGAGCCACCACTGCTGTCATTAGGTTGAAGCTGGTTTCAACCTCTGCTTCCTCATTTACAAGCAGCTGCCACAGTGGGTAGCTCGACTGGGCAGAATTTTATTCCTTTCCTGACACAACCCCAAAGGGATTTGCGTCTCCTCCTAGAGTTGAACCAAAAATCTTGTTGGGCGAATGTGTAAACTGCAAAACTATGTTATTAGTTTGACATGTCAAATGTGTATCCACAGCCAAAGTCTGTGGAACCAGATTTGCAAGAAGCCTCCAGTAAATCCCCCCCATTTGTGTTCAGGCCACAAATGTCTCTGCTATGCCCTCCTCGGAGTACAATATTAGCATTTAGCTCCAGGGCTGATTCTTTAAACCTATCACTAAAGATAAGCTTCAGTTTATCAGTAACATCAAGTGGCTGTCCCTATTTATTTATTTTATTTTAGGCGTCTTCACAGTGGAAATCTCATCGTGCCACTTCCTATTATCAAACGTTAACACCTACGCAAACAGTATATGTGGTAAATGTTTCATAATGAAATGTGTTATCCTGAACTTGAAGACACTTTGCACTATAGCTCTGTCATATTGAAGGATGACCTTGAGTTACTAATATTTATTTACATACATAGCTACAGTTTAAAAAAAGAAAGCTCACTGATTTATTCAAGGATCATTAAACAATTTCCACTTCAGGAACCACAAGTTTGCTGTGTTTGCTGAACGTCCGGCCCTCTCACTTACTGACTGCCCTCTTCAAGGTCCACCCGTCCTGCTGTTACCCAGCAGAGCTTACAGTATCTGAAAGACCAGCTTCATTCTGTACTGAGAGGCATGACTGAAGTCTCAAATTAGACTGCGCTGCTTCAAGCCCTGGGTTGGGCAGTGAAAGTGACTCAGTGGATTGCATGACAAACAAATGCTCTGTTCATTATGTGATAGTTCTGTGTGTGTGTGTGTGTGTGTGTGTGTGTGTGTGTGTGTGTGTGTGTGTGTGTGTGAGAGAGAGAGAGAGATTGAGAGGGGGGTGCTGGGAACGTCCGCCGGAGGAGCGAGCAGACAGACGGACTGCGGGAGGAGTGTTGCCGTGTTCAGGGACAGCAGCAGCAGCAGCTCCGGGACACACAGCGCTGAAATGGGAGTCGAAATCGAGACCATCACCCCCGGTGACGGTAAAGCCGCTGTACACTTAACGTGCTTGCGTGCAGCCATAGAAACAGCGCCTTAATTGCGTCATGTTCCCGTTATGTTAAGCTTCCCTTTGCTTCCTCCACAGGACGGACTTTCCCCAAAAAAGGGCAGACGTGTGTGGTGCATTATGTCGGTGAGTTTGAGTGTCTGACCTAAGAAACTTAAGCGTGCATGCATGGACACATTCTACACATTAGGCTGCTCCTGTGGGTCCACATAAAGGCCGGCCAAGTGGCGTGACGGCTGTGGGCAACTGTCTCCTGCAGCCGTCATGAAAAATAGCTCGGCGCGGTAATCCTAAAGTATCGCAGCAGACAACGTGAATCCTCACAGGAGCGCTGTGAGTGTTGCATTCAGAGCGACGTGCAGCGGGACAAAGTATGCACAGCAGACATTTTTGTGCCTCAGACCTCTCCGGGCAGTTCTCAGTAGGGCAAAGCGGTGTTACTGTCAGTCACCGACCGGGCTGCGTGGAAATTTAACCCCTTCCTCGCATTTCTGCGCCCTGAGTATATTTGGTTGTGGTGAAAATGTGCACAGCAGCATCAGCAGCAGTAGTGGTGGAGGTGGTGGTGGTGAGTCCCGGAGCTCTGGATTCACCACTGCGTAAAATAATGCGCGCCCCAGTCTGGGCCGACCGCTCCGGTACAGGCTCATGAAGACCACTGGATGAATGTGGTCATTTGTCTTGTCTGGAAAATTAACAACAAAAAAAAAAAGAAGGGGGGGGGGGGGTTTAAAGGCTCTTTTCCACCCCGGGGTCTCCCCTCCGCACCCCACAGCCCGGCCCAGCCCAA